>JAULBV010235259.1:0-12769 GCA_032358295.1 Pterothamnion heteromorphum | reverse complement strand
CCAACAAACCCAGACACGGCCCCGACTTCTATAAGAAGATTGGAGCCAAGGGGGGAGTATCTAACATTAAACCAAAGGGATTTTCCCTATATAGCGAGGAAAGGTTAATTGAAATATCCAGAAAAGGTGGAAAGATTTCCCGACCACCATCACATCGACGCACCGCATCAAAGTAATTTCGCCCGCTGTATTATCTGCGGAGCGGTAAGGAGGGATAATGGAATATCGACATTTGGGCAAGGTGATTGGTACCCTGGAGAGCGGGGTGTTATCAAAAAAAGGAAAACAGGCCGTTCTGTTTCGGACATTCAATGGCTTCGGGTTTTCCCGCAAAGTTCTATTGGACAGTGCAATCGACCAAATAGAGGTCCATTACGAGGGGAAAATCTATAAAACTGTACCCTCGGAGTTCTTTTATCATGGCGCATACTACGATGATAAAGGTGACGGCCAGCTTGTCTTACCCCTAAAGTGGTGGGCAGTTAGCGACCCGCGCCAGCCCGTACTATTATAGGTAGATGAAGAAGAAAACAGACCGTAAAAAACTTATCGACCGGCTGGATAAAGTATCTAGAAAGCTCGTTTACCTGCGGGATGACTACACCTGTCAGCACTGTGGTAAGCGAAACGGCTCGGACTACCAGGCATCTCATGTAATCCCAGTGTCTGCTGGAGCAAAGCTAAGGTGGGATTTACAGAATATGAAGGTGCTTTGCTATCATTGTCACCTTAACTGGTGGCATAAAAACCCCCTAGAGTCTGCCAGATGGTTTGAGCAGAAGTTCCCCGAACGAGCTGCCTATTTGGAGGCAAATCGGGGCATAAAAAAGTTCTCACTCCTGGAACTAGAGGAATTAGAACAGGAGTACAAAGACCAATTATCAACATTGACAGACTAACGGTTGTTTGTGTTAGAGTGCCAAGGATAAATGGATTTAGCCTATTAAAAGCCTAGCGATTGTCGCTCTCCTCCCAGTATTCCTGGTGAGCCACATGGAAATCACCCCAGTAGACACAAGTTATCTAGAGGTGCATCAGACTAAACAGGACTTCCCCGACCGCAGAGATGTGGTCCAACAACAGAAGATAGAAGCTCAGAGGGCCGCAGAAGCCCTACAAGCCGCGCAAGCAGCCGAACAAGCTAAGTTAGCCATAAAGCCTCAAACAGGCTCTAGCGTGGCTCTAGGCGGTGGCTGGGACGCCGTAGCGAAGTGTGAGTCGGGCGGTAACCCCGCCACAAATACTGGCAACGGCTACTATGGTTTGTTCCAGTACGACATTGGTACTTGGGCGAACTATGGAGGTTATGCAAGAGCTGACCTAGCACCCGCAGAAGTGCAACTAGCCAAGGCTAAGGAAACCTTTGCTAGGCGTGGAGCGTCTCCTTGGCCGTCGTGTGGTAGGTATCTATGATAGCGGAGTTGGGGCTGGCGTTAAGTCTTTCGATTACTAAGCCAGAATTTCCTACCGTTGAACAGATAGCCATCAGTTGTGAACAAACCGCTCCTTGCGCCCAGGTAAAAGCCCAGGAAGCTGAAAGATTACGGGTCGAGGCAGATTTAAGACACACAGCCGAGAGCATTACCCCTACAGGAACGCATTACAACAACTATTCATGGGGAAATTGCACGGAATATGTCGCCTCAAGGGTCCAAGTACCCGATTCGATGGGCAACGCTCACTCATGGGGGCGGGGGCTACTATCCGCGGGGTGGAGAACCGGAGAGCCTCGTAGGGGTGCTGTTGGTGTGACACAAGCGGGTTGGGCGGGACACGTTGTTTTACTTGAGTCTGTGAACGGAGACGGCACAGTAACCATTAGCGAAATGAATTATTACGGGCTAGGAGTTATTGATACTCGCGTAGCTTTAGCTAGTGACTTTCAATACTTCTATCGTTGAGCCTTTTATAGTCTTACTCAGGACGTACGTAGCAGATTGAACCAATCCAATCCACTCCGTTGTTCTCGCTTGGGTCGTCAAGGACGATAGCGAGAGTGGGGCCGCAGACAGCGACTACCGTACCGGGCACCCAACGCTTAGGGGACTCGGTGTAGTCACACATACCGACTGCGACCCTTTCTCCCTTATTCATGGTCACCTCTTTCAAGCAGCCAGCGGAAATATTCCACCAGGTGCTCTTCGCTTGTGGTCAGGTCATGGAACGCCGGGATGGGCGTATCCGTTGCGATGCAGTACGCCTCTCTCACCTCGCCGGGGGCGTACTTCTCTTCGATGAGGGGAATCTTCTTCGACAGGAGCATCTTGATGGTGCTTTCCTTGACGAAGTTGCGGTTCCACATCGAGCAGGGGCACTGTGCCAGGACGTAATCGAGGTCGGGGTCTTCTGAAAACCTTGCAACAACGGTGTTTTTGGGAGTTAGCGGGAAGTCCTCATCACAGGCACCGCACTCCATGAACGGAACGTGGGCCACATCTTCACCCCTTTCTGCGTCTCCTCTCGGATTCCAGGCCGATGACATTGCAAGTACAGCGGCCCATTTCGTGATTCTGAATGACCGCGACCATTTCGTGGGTCGGGGGTCTGTCAGGCGGAGAGCTATGACGATGAATAAGGTTATGAGCCTCAATCGCCAGTTCCACCTTGTGGCAGGGGAGCTCTCTGAACGTGCGTTCCAGCGTTGTCTTGTAGCGGCCGGATGGCCACCAGAGGTGATGGACATTGGTTGTCCTTTTTGAGCGCGACATGGTTACTTCTTCTTGTTGTGGTTGGGCGGACCGGAACACATCTTGCAATCGTGTCCAATCCACTTCTGAGCGCCACAGGGACACCACTCCAAACATCTATGGAGCAGGCTTCTTGCCATGCCGTATCACCTCCGTGATGACATACGCGTCATAAGCGTCTTTACAGGGAGTCTGACAAAGGCAGCTTTCGCAAGCCTGACCAAACACCCTCGGGCAGTAGAGAATCCCACCGTAACCAGCGCGGTCGTGACCCTCCAGAGGGCCGTGTGGGTGTGCATCTTTCACGACACCTCCTAGTTGTCAAAGAACGCCGCGAAAGCGGCTATGCTCTAGATATTACGCTTATGTTAGAAAGTTGAACAGCAGTTTGCCGACCAGTACCAACACAAAAATATCGGCTGCCAGCAGAAGAAGCCAAACCGCCAACAACTCGGGGCCCTTCACAGCCAGGAGCTCTCCGACGCGTTGATTCCTTTATCGTCCACGTATTTTTCGTACAGGGGTTTGCCACAATGTATCTCTTTCACGAGGTGGTCGATATTCCAATGCTTTAACCATGCCTTGATTAGTTCGTAATCCCCCCAATAACGGGAGGTGTGAATCATCACCTTATACCCAGCTTCTACCACTTCACGCATCTTCTGGACATTCTCCCAGATGGGCTCACCAATACCAGGCTCTGGCCACACCGTCTCGGCTAGGGTTTGGTCCAAGTCGATACCATACCAAATTAAGGTATCTCTAGGAGTTATATTAAAGGCCATCGATTTTCTCCTTGGTTGTTTCATAAGCAATAATGTTCCAGATAACGGCGATGGCGTGGTCCTCATCCTCTTCGCCCTCAATCCACTGGTATAGGTGTCTGAACATAGAGGCCCTGAATCTATCTAGCTCTTTCTGGGAGTTAGCCAGCCTCCAGTTGTTATCTCCGTACTTCTCAGCCCCGCGCGCGTACAGCCCGGCTAGGCGTTTAAGCATCGGGACAGGTATAAGGTCGTATCTGAGTTTTCCCCCAGCGGTGTCTCGTCTCATCCCGGAGGCATATTCTTCCCTCTCGCCTGAATCGAGAGTAATGTATTCTTTCATGTCATCTCCTTATTAATTTATTGCTGAGCCAACCAACGACGGGCTGAGTACCCTTGTCTCGATTACAGGAGGGGCACGCTGGCACGATATTGCTTATATCATGAGAGCCGCCATCTGCAATTGGCTGAATGTGGTCCTTGGTGGTGCCCGGCTGCTCCAGGCAGTAGGCACACATGCCATTAAAGTGTTGCTGTTTGGCAATCCACTGTGCGTGAGAGTGGGTGCCGCCGACGTTACGTAGTCTCATCCTGCGAGTCTCCCAAGATTGTCTAATTGCTGCGTAGGCCTTTTCGGGATTTTCTGCCCGCCATTTCTTTGTGTAATGGGAATTACAGAGCCCCTGTTTCCTGGCTGGTTTATCACACTCGGCACAGGTCTGACCTTTATTATGTTTGGTGATAAGTAGGTGTTCGGGGTCGCCGTGCACCTGGTAACGCTTGTAGTGCTTAACACAGAAGTTCCGTGTGTGGGCATTTTCAAGACAATCACCGATGGCGCACAGCGAACCCATTCTAGAGGCCCTCTGCAAAGTACGGTCGACCTCTGAAGAGCGCGAAACCCTCATGAATATACGCATGCTCAAGCGCAAAGGGGTTATCTCCTTCGAGATACGTTACGACACCAACGCTTTGCTGCCAGTCCTCATACCGCTGCACCGGACGCCCGAAAGCATCAGTGCCACCCTTGGTAGAGGGGATTCCACCATCGATACGACACAGACACCCCATGGTTGCCGCGAAGCGAGTTCTGGGACCCCGACGGGTGTCGACGGTGTGATACACCATCTCCAGTCCGTGGGTGTGGCCGGTGATGGTACTCACCTGCTCGTCGGAGACAATCTTGTTGGCGACTGTTCCCCGCTTGCCCGTCTTATCGCCGTGCTTCACCTTGAGGCGGTCGTTGATGTAGTAGGAGGAGGCCGGGTAGCCATCCAGGTACTCCACTCCCAGGTCGTCCAGACCCAAGAGGTGGGGGATGCTCATTACGGGCCAGGAGTCGGGCTGGTTTGCCCGCTGAAGCCCGAAGGCCGCCATGCCGTTCTGCTTAATCCAGGTCTGGATTCTGAGGTCGTGGTTCCCCTCAAACAGAACAATCTTGGCGTTGGGTGCGAGGGCCTTCTGGGTAGCCAGGTAGGCGTGAGCTCGGTTAAGCGACGCTTGCGTCGTCCGCGCGAACCAAACCTCACCGACGAACCGGGAGAACTCTGCAAGGTCCAGCAGGTCCCCGATGTTGACGATGAGGTCCGGCTGAAGGTCCCGAACAACTTGAAGGGCCACTGAGATAGCCTTCTCGTCGTGGAACGGAATCAGCTCCTCGGTTACCATGTCACGCCAGAACCCAAACTGCGGGTCCGGGAGGATGACACAGGTCTTGCCCCAAAGGTCGGGGCGCTTGGGAATCTTCCCCACTCGGACAACGACGGGAGCTGCCGGTTGAACGACAGGCCACTCAGGACCATCGGCCCACTTGGGGGTGAACTGAATCCCCATGTTGTCCTTCTGCTCGGCTTCGCCATCTTCGTTCTTGAAGGTCGTCTGCCAGAGGTTTACCTGCTTAACACGGCCAACTTCGTCGATGTTGATGTCGTTACGTTCGAGAAGGTCTGCGAGCTTTCCGAGGGCGCTCTGTTCGGCTGTGCCCTGGTTGTCCTTGGTGACTCCCATCCTGCGCCTACGGGACCGTACGCCCTCCTTGGTGATGATGATTCCGCCCGTAGCGAGCAGCTCCACAATCTCCTTGTCGGTCTTGTCCAGATTGCGCCGAATGAAGTCGTTGATGTCTTTCACGACTTCCTCCTATTTGAAGGTACGGCGCAGTAAGCGCTTATGTTTATCATAGCTTTATTAAGACAAAAAAAGAACCGCCCAAAAGACGGTTCATTCCTTACCACGTTTTCCATTATACTACTTAAATTTGTTTGCACCACTGCACCTCTATCTTGCACTTAAGTAGTCTCTCGGCATCCTTACGCCCGTTAATCTTTGCCTCTCCTGCTGTTCTGCCGTAGGCCATGACGAAGTGGAGATTTCCCTCGCTATCCTTCACCCTGACGCGATATTTCTGATAGGTTGGAGGCATTTTGTTAGAAGTTAGGCACGTCCTTGCGGAAGACATTGTAGGCCAGCGACACGAACGGAGCTCCAAGAGCTACTATGGTCGCTAGTTGTGGGTAGTAATCTACCAAAGCCTTAGTGGTGTCTGGGTTACTTGCGTAAGCAACTAATACGACCACTAGGTTGTAGGCTAGTACCCGTAGGCTGCGGCCTAATGCTGAATCTTTAGATGGTAATGATACTGACACGATTCCTCCTATAATGCTTATGCTGTGATAGTACTAATGTTTATAGTGGTTGTCAACATCATTTGAATCTGGCTGTCAGGAAAGCAAGAATAGATTTCACTACATCGAGAATCTGCTTTAATAGGTTGTTGTTTTCTTTAACAACTGTGTGGGTTTGCTCTTCTAGCGTGGGAGACGGTGGTGTTGGTAATGGTACTGGAGCAGGTGCTGGGACTGACGGAGGCGTAGGCACCGGCGTGGGTACAGGAGTAGGTACGGGTGTATGCCCTGGCTGAAGCTCTGGCCAATCGAAAGTGCCTACATTTAGCAACTGTGCCTGCGCCGTAGCTTTGTTCTGAATCGCTAAGATACGATTGCGCAAGTTAGCCCCGCAGCAAGCGGTAGCGCTGAAGTCGTTGTGTGAACGCACATCCGGCCATGTGGCGGGAAATTCTGGGTGGCGCTCGCAAAGTTCTTCTAGTAGCTGATAGAGGGCTTCAAACTGCTCTCTGGTGGGCTGCTGAGTTTCAAAGTTACCGTCAAGGCAGATAGCGATATTGCTGACGTTCTCTGCTGAACCGACGGAGTATAGCCAAGTAGTGAATGGACGAATCTTAAAGATTTCTCCAACATTATCTATCTTGTAGTGGTACTGGAGACCTGGGCCTAAGCGAGTATAGTGAGCAGCAGCCTCGCTATGATAACGAGCAACACTATCGTAATCATGAGGGCGGATAGAAGCGTCATGATGTACCGAAATGGACGTGATCGTGCCCACAGCTCTTTGATGAGTTCCGTTATTGTAGCTCGCTCCAACTGGGTCAAGGTAATTATCTCCGGTTAGGTCTGTTACGGGATATTTCTTCATGATGTCCTCCTTTATGGTGTTACGGTTCTTAGGTCACTCTTTACTTCAGCTACAGCCTTAGCGGCGGAGTCGGTGTCTACGCTTAGCTGCATCGCTGATTTCTGTAAGATAGCGAGTATATTGATTTCAGTAGCGCTGATTTTCTCCATGGCATCGGCCATTTCTCGCAAGGGCAATTCTTTATACGTTTTGAGCTGTCCCTGGAGGTCTGCAATCGCCTTAATATTATCCAGGTGGTTTTGGCGGTCAACCTTAACTTGAGCTTCAAGGGCGCTGATGCGCTTTTCTTGTGCCTCGGCCAGCTGCTTGTAGTTCTCAATGGTCTGGTTAGGAACCTTCGAGCGAGCGTAAAAGACAGCTCCAGCAACACCGGCTACATATCCAGATACGCCGATGAAGTTGCTGAAGCTGATGTCCATTACTGTCCTATCGCCATCCAGTAGACATCTTTGACCGCTAACGCCCCACCTAGCGTGTATACGGCGAATGTAAACTGTGTTGCGCTTAGAGCCGGACTAATTTCTATTTCTGCGAAGTTGGATGTACCAGCCTCACACGAGAGAAAGACCAACGGCACCTGATTAAACGCTACGGGGAAGGTTACAGTCACCCCAGAAGAACCAGATGATGTTGCTGAACCAGCCTGGATGAAGGTATTTGTGCCACTGTAGTCATAAGTAGTGGTACCAGCTGTGCTCCAGTCGGTTGCACTTCCGCCCTGCCGACTTCGTAATTTTCCATAGATTAACTTGGCATCAGTAACAGCATCATCGGCTATTTTAGCCGTGGCAACTGCGCTATCTGCTAGGTCTGCTGTAGCAATGTCTCCTGCCGGTAGGGTCGTGCCAGAAGTAACTGTTAGGGTGTCGGTGGTTAGGCCGCTGGTATTGGTAATGGCTGTGTGTGCTCCGGCCTGGGTGTGCTGTACTAGAAGCCCTTTAGAGTAAAGTGCCCAATGGGTAGCAGTCTCGTAATCTACAACCGTTGCTCCGGATGAGTGAGCGACGTTAGTGCCTTCAGTCCAGACCACTCCGGTAACCTGTGAGCCAGCAGTGTCAATGACTCCGGTGAAAGCTTGTTTCTTGGTTGAATCGGTTGGGTCGATTACAAAAACCATCGTAGCGCCGTTGGTAAGCCCTGAAACCGAGTTCAGCCCAACGCTAGTAGCACCCGAGGAGATAGACCCCGAAGTGGTGGTGGTGAAGCCCTCTTTTGCCGTAGGGAAGAACTTTGTAGCTGTACTTACATCTGCCATTTGTGTTTTTTACCTTTTCTTGATTTTATCATAGTTATGTTTAAAGTTTCCATGCACGAGGCTTACCGCCCTGGGTATCTGTACCAGATGTTTGGAGGGTTCTGAGGACGTAGCGGGCGTCAATCGTGTTGGTGGTGATACGCCACTGGACGGCGTTTAGCTCCTTCTGAACCGGGAAGTACCTTTTAATTGAGGACTCTGAGAAGGTGTCAATAGCGGTTGAGGTGTCCGAGTGGATGGTCGTGGAATGTAGGTAGGTGGAGTGTCCGGTAGTAGTGGTGGTGGAGGTTATCGCCTCGCTGTTAGTAGTTGAGAAGCCCTGTGAGCGCTCAATGCCTACGAGTTCAACGTTGATTGTCCCCTGGGGATTGGAGAGTTCAATCTCGCCCTCTTCTGTCCATTGGAACTCAAAGCGGTTTTTGGTAGTGGGGTAAAGCCCTGTCGCAAGTGAGGTAGTGAAGGCTACTCCGTAGTCGCTGGTGTAGTTTGAGCTGATTTCACTTAAGACTGAGTCTCCTACTCCTAGAGCAAGCAGGCGGTTGTTCCCTGCGGTGTCGGTGTAGCGCAGGAACTTCTTGAACCCTAGGGTGAAGGCTTTTGGTAGCCAGGCTTTTCTTTCAGTATCATATACCGCCGTGTAGTTATTTGATGAAGAACCATATCCTACCGAGAAGTACACCTTGGCATCGAAGTAAACCGAGGCAATGCCACTCTCGCCAGAGGTAGAAATCTGCTTGACTGTTGGGCGGATGTTAGCTGAGGATTCATCGGTTGAGAGGAGGTTTAGGAACTGCGCCCTGGAACCTAGATTGTAGAAAGCCTGTGAGTTGTAGAACATGAAGTCGTTTAATACGTTTACGACTGAGCCTGGAGCTGGTGTTCCGCGTGAACCTGGGAGCTTGTAGGCCGAGGGAACGGTGATGGAGACGTCTCCAACCGTTAGGATGTCTAGGCTCATCTGGATGATGCAGCCCTGGCCGTCGGCCGACTTGCACCAGACCGTTGCTAAAGGAGTTCCTTTTCCATCTCGGTAGTCGGCCACTTTTACGGGGGTGAACTTACCGCCCGAGTCCCAGTCTAGATAACCACCATCATAAGCTCCTGAGAACGCTCCGTAAGGAGGTTGGCCAGAACTGAACCAGATACGGTGACGGTTAGCGGTGTCCCTGACTCCGTACATTCTCGAACCGACGTTGGTGAGCTCTTCTACTAGCGGGCCGGTAGCAGTCGAAGCTGTTGGAGCGGTGGTGGAGGGAACAACAACTCCCGTTCCGTCATCTACAAAGGTAACCGTTGATGTCGAACCCAGGTAGTAGTAATCCAGGTCATTCTCACTTACATACACGTCGTAGCGAGTCTGCGTCCCCGCTAAAGCTGGGAGGGTCAGGGTGGCGTAGTTCGTCCCGGCGGTCCAGTCTTCACGAGCTAGGCCGGTTTGGATAACTGTTGAGGCTGCAGAAGCCGTCGAGAAGCCGATAGTATTAACTCTTGAGCACTTGTAGTAATACTGGTAGGAAGTGCCAGAGGTTAGCCCTGTGCCTGTCTCGACTACTGTAGGCGCCGCTGGAGTAGCGAGGTCAGTGTATTGCGTAAGAACTGTCGAACCGTCATAGCGGATAATCGCATCCACCCCGTTAGTAATGTAGAGGTAGGAGTTGTACTGGTTCATATTAACGGTCGTGCCGGAGGTGTACCTTGCGCCGGTGCAGGCTGTCCAGGTAGTAGCGTCATCGGTTGAGCGGTAGATTGTCCCGCCCGAAGCAGCGACTAGATGCACCACTCCGTTGAAGTCGAAGTAATCTACTCCATCTATGTCCGAGTAATCTCCAGCGCTTGGAGAGGCTGAGGCGCTCGCTGATGGGCTGACCGAGCTAGAGGGGCTAAGGCTGGCCGATGGGCTCATGGAGGTGCTGGCCGATGGGGAGATACTCGTAGAAGCGCTCGGTGAACGTGAGCTTGAAGGAGAAATAGAGGTTGACGAACTCGGTGAGAGAGACGCGCTCGGCGAGGTAGAGGCCGAGGCTGAGGGAGACTGCGAGCTGCTAGGGCTCTGAGAAGGACTGGCAGCCGAAACAGCTCCAGGAGCAGTACCAAACCAGTTCACACCCGGACGGGGGCCTGGCTGACCATCTTCATATAAGAACAGGTTATTAGCTTCCTCCAAAGCGTTCTTAGGAAGACGAGATTTATCTATAAGAGTAATAACCCCTCGCTTGAAGTTGTCTAGGGTTAGAAACTGCTGTTGGGGGAATTTTGTGGGTGTGTCATCTGTAAAATTGAGAGGCATTACGACCCCCAGCTTGTGCCGGAGTTGTCTGGCAATCTCCAGGGGTTAGCCCAGCTACCGGAGTTGTTGTCTAGCTGCATGGTCTTCAGCGCATCCTCAGCATCAGCCTTAGCTGACCCGTAGTAAGGGTTCCTTGAAGCACGGAAGCGGTTAGCAAGCATCCGGTGGACGATGAAGTACGGCTCGCTTATCTCGCTGACATCAGAGCCGGTAGTAAATAGAGTGGGGTTCTTGTAGTAGTTGTACTGGATTCTCAGGCCGTTTAGGGTAGAGCTGGGAGCTGGGTTTAAGTTAAGGATGTACCCTTCTGTCGGGGAGCTGGAGAAGTAGGCATAGGTAGCTTCATCTGATTTGAACTGAGCCTCTTCTGGGTTCAGGATAGGGTAGGTTGTCTTGGTGTTACCGTCAGCATCTAGAACGCGGACAATCCCACCACCCTCTTTGAAGTCTTCTGGAACGTCATAGGTGGTTTGACCGGTAACAATAGTCGAACCCTCGCCGGAGTCTACTAAGGTGGTGAACAGTTCTTTCCAGTAGGTTCCATCATAGCGAGACCATCTGCGGACAGCTTCATTAGCCAGTCTTAGCGCAATGGCATACTCATCATCTGTCGAGGAGGGAGTGGTTGCCTCGGCGCGGTAGAGGTTATAATAAGCTTCAAAGATGTCGTCAAAATTCATTTGTTTTACCTTTTGGTTTGGCTTAAGTTTATCATATTACACCAGGGACTTCTTCTTGGAGATTTTAGGCTTGCTAGTCTTAGCAGCTACTTTCTTGCTTCCCGAAGACTTGACGCTAATTTTGGGCTTGCGGATAGCTCCACCTGCATTTAGCGAGATGGAGTATTTGTATGGGCTTCCTGCGGTCTTTGTGCCGCCACCAGACCCACCCGAACGGGCATAGGAGCCACCGCCACTATTATTGCTGTCTTCAAGCGGCGGCAATCCAAGGTCAGCTCGCTCCTGGTTGTTGTATATCTTATTCTGGTTTAAATAGGCGATGTAGGCCTGCCCCTCGGAGCTTCTTAGGGCAGCCGAGCGAGCTCCTGTGCCGTAGGGCAGGTTGTGGTAATCTGCCGAAAACTTAACCAGGTTATCTGGCATCTGGGGCTTTTGATTGGTCTCGGGCAGGTTGGCACCACTTGACTTCAGGCCAGCAAAATACTCTTCTCGCTTGGTGAAGAAGTCTTGGGGTAGGCGGGCATACAGTTGGCGGACGGTGGTCGAGTCTCCACCCGGGTCGTTTTTACTGATAATCTGGGCCTGCATATATGAACGAAGTTGGTCAGCCGGCAAGTCCCAGAGGGGGTCGTGGCTCTTGGCACCCTGCTTATACCGCTGGTACTTAGCTGCAAAATCGGGATTCGCGACAAGGTCTCCGTATTGTGAGGCTGTGGTAAGCGTGGTTTTATCTGGGGAGATGCCGCCACCGGTAGAGTCTTTTTTCTTGGGATTTAACTTATCAAACAGGGCTCGTTCGTTTGGGTCTAGTGTTTTGTAGAAGTTGTCCCGGTTCTCAAAATAGGCTGTGGTCTCGGGATTAATCACTTTCCCGAACCTGACGGGAGCCTCCAGGGCCGTGGCTACGTTTTGCTCAAGGGGCTTGCCCTGTGCGGCGTTAATGCCAGCCCTACCCCAAGCAGGAATATTCTGGCCAGCGACGTAGGCCCCTATTTTGCCCAACGCTGTCGGCAGGCTGTCTGCTGCACCGCCCTCTGCGTCGGCTACCTTTTGGCTCTTGTAGATTGGGCGACCAAAGTAATCCTCGTTACCAATCACGCGCCCAACAGTTTGAAGCGGCATTGAAGCAAGCTTGGAAGCCTCTGCCACTACGCCCTGGCTATCTCCCCTAGCGCCTGCGGTGACTGCACCAAACAAAGCCCTTGGGATGGTAGTGTAGCCAGGCATAAATGGAATATTCATAACGGGCTGATTCCCCTTGGCATCTTTTTCGCCGTAAGGAATCTGTAGACTTAGCTCTTGGCCCTTGCGGTTCTGGAGCATCCCGTGCCCGTTAATCTGCTGGTTAAGTTGGTCATAGGCAATCAGCGTAGCGGCCATACCCGTAAATAGCTGGCGGTTAGCCTGGTAGCTCTTATCCGTCCAGGTGCCGGGGTTAGCTGACTTGATGGTATTCCAAAGCGAGTTGATGATAGCCTCGCGGTATCTTGGAGCGAATAGGCCAGTAGAGATGGCGTTTTGGGTGATGGTGCTGCGGCTCGTGGCTACCTGGTCTACGATACCTGCAAAGTTCTGAGTTGTGGCTGCTGCTAAATCAAGGGCCT
>JAULBV010235148.1:0-12773 GCA_032358295.1 Pterothamnion heteromorphum | reverse complement strand
CCCTATCCGAAAGCCCGGCCTAGGCCGAAGAGCCGCACGATCCTGCGATCGTTCTCCATCGCAAGGTGCGACTAGTCGAAGTCCAGAGACACCAGATCATCGGATCAGGTTAGGTAGCACGTGGTCCATACCACTAAGTTACACGAAGAGCACGTTGGCTCTTGCAACCCTTGCCTATTTAGGCTGGTCTCTCGAACAGGGTTTTTGTCCCTCATCCCAAGGGTCTATTACCCTACACTACATTGATATTCTCATGCCCAGAGAGTGGGAAGTCCACCCCGCCCTCCTCGGAATTGCTCTCAAAACGTTCACGGAGGTGAAAACTATTGAAAACCCGAACCGCAACAAGCCCCTTGCCTCGAAGAGACTGTACCGCCTCACTTACGGAACCACCACGGCCCCGAGGGATGCCTTCACGGAGGAAGACCCCACCATCCCTATCAGAGAGATCCGCTCCCCGTGCGGTGCAACTGCACAGGTGATCCATAAATGGAACCGCCTCAATGCGTTCCCACCACCATCCCAAGCCAGAAACTGGCAGACACGCCGATCATACGCCTCGGCGATGAGATCCCAGATGCAACAACAGCAACCTCAGGACCCAAAAACCGCTGCTAATGACAGAACCCCGATAAGGAGGCCTGGCCTAGTCCCACAGGGCCCCCCACCACGCCGAATGCCTGCTCCAGAGGAACCGAGGCAACCCACAATGAGGACTGAACCCATTTCCCCTCCGCCCGCAGAGACCACAAACATGGAGACAACTACCACAGCCACGGCCAACGACAACATGGAGATAGACTCAAACAGATCACCCCAGCCCTCAGCAGACGTGGAAATGACAACCACGATTTCCAACCCGATTCAAGTCAGGATGGACGACGCCACACCCAACATGAACAAAGAGAACCAACCGATCCAGGGAAACAACGGCCACACGGACCAGGAGTGGACTCATGCAACTGGCTCTGGGGCAAAGAAACAACGCCTAGCGGCGGCAAGTAAAATCAGTAAACCAGCCATAAACAAAGCCAACAGGTTCGAGGCCCTCTCTTCCATCGACCTTGACCCCATGGCGGACAACAACTTCAAGCCAATGGCGGTGAACTCCAAGGAATATTCAACCCGCCAAGTCTACAAAACTTCCAAAGTAAAGTTGTGCCGCACGCCAAGCCTCACAACGGCACTAAACCACCCCCAGGAAATCCGCCATCCCTTCCACATCACCAAACATCTACCTGCGACAAGAGGACAATTCCTACTCTCCTCAACTGACGCCGACATGGTAAAAGGCAGGAAACGCCTGCGCGACCAAATCGCACTCTTGCGAGCTGCCCGCCATGGCAACACACCGGCCGCCCCCCAAATGGAGCCGGTCTCAGACACCCAGTTTCTAGAGGAGGGTCAGAAACTGCTCTTAGCAAACAGGTCAAAAACGAGAATAATCTACACCACTGCATGGTAAAAGTTTAGTGAAACATCGGAATTAGGTGTTTCACATTTTAAATGACACGTCACTTTAAACCTAGTGTTTCACTATTGCATTATAGTGTCTAAGTAAAGTAATGACGTTGCTACCTATAATATTGGAAATACCGTAAATATGGGGATTAGTGCATCACTGAAATGAAAGAAGAATGTAGCGAAACACCAAAATGCTTCAAGGTTCATGGTTTTCATGGAAATGTCCGGTTGATATTAAAAGGATATGATCAATTCCAAAAACAACATGAAACACTAACATGTGACGGCATATTTTAATTTTGTGTCAAGAGCAAAAGGAGTGGAGCGCTTCCGCCGTCAGTAAACTTCGTATCATGGCACACTGCTCATCCCCTTTGACTACAACGCAAGGAAACCGGATAGTGCAAATACCCAGTACGACATTATCGCATTGTAATGTACTTGGAGCGAACCTTCGTGACGCGAGGGGTGCACATTTCATCCATGAGATGGAGAACGTATTTTCAATGGCGCTCTGTTCCAATTCCCCCTGACCAGCCATGTCCGTCGCCGGCCGGCAAACGAAAGTTGCGTTCTCGGTATCCCACTGTGTGTTAGGAAATTGAATGACCAGTCTTCTGAACTGGGCATGGTTTCTGTCCCGGCCGGATGAACTTGGGCCTCCAAAAATGCGTAGAGGTCTTGACTCATTGCGTTCGTCCCATTCCATGGATCCCATAAGACGCAATCGTGACTGTCCTTGACTTTTGAAGTCCCGCACCACCAGGTTTCGGACGTCATCGTCCGAAGTGATACCGAGCCAGTCGAACATTGCGGCCGCAGATCGGAAGATGATGTGTGCTTCATGTCTGCGGATGTTTCGTTGCATGTCCGCATAAGGAGGTATGAAACACACACGGTCACATGCACCATCGTCCGAGAAAGTTGAATGAATATCGGCAGCGATGTACTGAAACATTTGGAAGTCCGACCGGATAGAGTCCTCCTCCGTCAGACAAGAAAGCACCTCACCAAACACCGATGGTCCCATTTTCCACGGCCGTAAAGGTGTTCCAGCCGACTCAAACAATGAGCGACGAAATATAGCCCGCAGCGATGTCACCCTTTCCTGGATTATGATGTCATGGTTACAGGAATACTTGGTAGCGACACTTTTCTCCAGCCTGGAAACTTTGCGCCACAAAGTGTCGACCGACCCGGCCAGTTTAGAACTTTTGTCCTCTTCGGCATCCACTTCTCTCCGGGCGGATCCATCTTCCCTTGAGCGCTTCAGGGCGCCGCGTAGATTAGGACCTTCTTCACGTGACGGGTTGTGTCTCTGGGTTCCGGTCGGGAGAGAACTGTTTTCACAATCATCATACCCGGTCGGACTTGATCGCCAGGTGGTGTCGGGTGCGTCCTTACTGGCGTTGAGAAGTCGGTGGTTGCAACGAAAGTACACGCGGGCCCGCTGTTGACAGTGACCGTATGCGGCCGCGTACATAATTGAACCTTCTGCAAGGTTGCGGGAGCGTGCCTTATACAACCGAATTGACTCCGTCGTTGCAGGCCACCATACCAGTTTTCCGTCCGGGAGTTCGAAACGGACGTCAATGTTTTCGAACGGGATGGGTACGTCGTCAGACATGACGGAGGGCGCGCGTGGGAATTTCACGTTCGGATACTGGAGACGGGCGTGATTTAAGGGAAGGATCGGGTGGGAGTTTCGGTACTACCGGAGTAGTACATGTGCACATCGGCTGATCACGGCCCGGAGTAGGGCAACGTGTATGGTATCGTAACGGTAGGTGCAACGGAGCATTGAAAATTGGTATTTCGAAATTTCGGAACGCCAGAACACCTCATGTTGGAAGGCTTCTGAGAACTCCTGCACTCCTGCGCTCCCTGGTAGGTCGCATCAAGCACCGTTCACAAGTTGACTCAAGCACCGTTCACAAGTTCACTCCACCGATACTGAACATGCCGCCAAAGGACGGAGGCAGAGGGCGCTCAACGAGAAAAACAAGGCTGGTGCAATCACAGATCCGGTCCGGAGACTCTCCAGTTCGGCCGGACACCAGTGGTTCTGCAACGAATACCACAGACATTGAGCGGAGAACGACGACGTCAACTCCGAATGCGGCCACAACGAAACGGAATGTGACTCGCTCTCAGCGAAACACGACTAACTCGTCCCATCCAAAGTCGCCGCCGGCCAAGTCGTCGCCGGCCAAGTCGCCGCCGTCCAAGTCGAAGTCGTCGCCGGCCAAGTCGTCGCCGGCCAAGTCGTCGCCGGCCAAGTCGTCGCCGGCCAAGTCGTCGCCGGCCCAGTCGTCGCCGGCCCAGTCGTCGCCGGCCAAGTCGTCGAAGCCCAAGTCGTCGCCGGCCCAGTCGTCGCCGGCCAAGTCGTCGAAGCCCAAGTCGTCGAAGCCCAAGCCGTCGAAGCCCAAGCCGTCGAAGCCCAAGTCGTTGGCCGCGAAGTCGTCGCAGCACAATTCGCAGCCGCCGAAGTCAGCGCTGGCCCAGTCCTCGCAGCCCAAGTTGTCCCAGGCCAAGCAGTCACAGGCCAGGCCGCCTCAGGCCAGGCCGTCACAGGCCAAGTCCTCGCCGCCCGATTCGTCCACGCCCGAATCACCGCCGCCCGAATTGTCCCCGGCCAAGTCGCTCCTGCCCAAGTCGTCACGGCCCGAGTCGTCTCAAGCCAATTTAGCGCCACCAAAGTCCACGAGTACGAAGTCAAGGACGCCAAAGTCCACGACAATGAAACCCGCACCGCCGAAGTCAGACACATCCCCGTCTAAGAAAACCCCGGCCGGAGTCAATGTGGCCGAGAATTCAGGAAGGACGCCAAGGCCGAAGTCTGCGGAAAGGCCTGAAACGTCAGATTCAGATTCACCCGACTTAGACGACGACGATGAACCTTTCTCACCCGGCCAGGTATTGGAAAGTGCTTCTCATGGAATGGTGGAATTATCAGATAGTGAAGCAGAGAACTTGCCATCCGTCGGCCGCGAAGAGGTTGTCGTCTTGTCCAGTGACGCGGGTTCTGTTTCCCAGAAGATGCCCATGCAGAAACCCCTGGAAAAAGCACCTCCCGGGCGGAAGAAAAGAGGTAGAGATTTCACGGATGTGCATGTCGACGGCATTCAAGCTAAAGTTCCGAAGGTGACCGCAAGACATTCGGAAACACCGACTCCGAGGTCTCTCCGATTGATTGAAGAACAGCTCGGGACCCTATCCCGAAACATGACTGTACTCCAGAAGGCAGTCGACAACATCGGATCGATGGTTTCAACGTTGGAGAGCAACTGTGTTCCTGGCCAGGTTGTCGACGTCAAAAAATCTTCAGTTAAGAATGAAAAGAACCACGAGAAGCCCGTGGCGCAGTACGAGTCCATGATGAGGGACGCTGTGCCATACGTCGACCTCTCTATGTCATGGGACACAATAAGTTTTTGCCTGGCGCGATGCGTGTTTTTCGAGTTCATTGAGAACATGTTGAAGACGGAGAAAGTTCTCACCCCGGCCGGAATGTTGCGTGTCTTCGAGATTATGTTTTTCTCCGTTAAAGCAACAGAGAAGAAGGTCGTCAACTTGCGCGGATTCGGGCCTGCAGCTGCACAAATGAGAAAGCGCACGTTAACACACATGCTGACTTGTGCTCAGGGAAACAGGTTTCAATCTTTCCGGCCAGATAACGGGGCAGATCTTGATGATGCACGGCCGCTGTTGCCGTCATGGTTAAAGAAGGCCGCCGGGGGAACGTCTATGTTCGTAGAGAAGAAGCACATTTTGCAGGCGCAGCAGTCCGCGGACAACAAGGGTGACTCTCGCGAGATGTACGGCACGAAGCTTGAGATAGCACTGAAGCAGCGGGAGCCCGGCCGGGATGACGTTGCTGTATATGCAATGTCAAGAGGGCTGTCGAACTTAGTGAACTTGCAGCACAAGTCACGACGTGAAGCGCCTCATGCTTTCTTTGAAATCATAGGATACGTCTTCCTGGACTGGTCAGCGCATAAGTTTCTGAAGAAGCCAACTGACCAGAACACTTTGAAAATGAGTTGGGTTACCGGCCGGTCAAGTATGTCGTTGCCTCCGGACTCTGCATTTCCACGCATGAAGGTATTCGATGAAGACGGTGCACTGGAGCACAACACGGCCGTGTTCGAGGAATTCGCCAAGTCCAGGCGAGAGATGTTAGTCATTGTCCAACATGACGTAATGGTGAGAGCGGCTGGAAAATCCGATGCGCTAAGGGCGCATAGGGGGAAGGATCTGAGGACATGGCAGCGGTGCGTCAATCTTCTTGACGTTGTCCTCGCCTTGCTCCATGGTTACTGCACCGGCGGTCGTGCAGGTCAGAGTTTGGAAGTGCTATCTGCGCACAAACAGTCCGTCCGGATTGTGTACCACATCGCCCGAGTGATGAGAATGGTACTGTCAGAGGTCAAGGTGCCGGAAATATCCTCGCCAGATGCAGAGGACGAGAGGACAGACGAGGAGAACAGGTTGTCGGAGTTCCATGTGACCGAGAAAGTGCGAGACAGAATCATGGCGATCTTGACTCCGACAGATTGCAACACCGGCCGGAACATCCAACGCTTAACTTGCTGTGTTGCGAAAGACGTCTTCGACCGTCTCCACTTGAGTGCCAATCCCGCGCCCGCGACACGTGATTCTGAAGACGGTGAGAATTTGGAAGACGGCGTTCTTCCCACCCGCCGGTGTCGGCGATAGAAGATTCAATGGACGTTGCGGAACTGTAACGGCCGTTGGGATGTTGGATGTTTTGTTTCCATATGGGATTGGGGAATGTTGTGGACGAGGTCGATGTGTTGGTGAGCGGAGAAGTGTTACAAGTTTTAGGTGGAACCGTTGCGCGAAAAGGTGTGCGTTGCGCGAACGGGTGCAAACAGTACTGAGAGTCACGGATAGTGCACGGGACATGTCCACATTATCAGTAAAGAATCGATACTGAAGCGTACATGGAATCCGTCAAATGCAGTGATAGCAGTGAGGGGAGCGCTGGAGAAAATAGGGCGGCCGCGGCCGCGAACGGTCGCGTGGTACATCGAGTGGACCAGGCAACTGTACCAAATTGGTCGTTCATGGCGTCGAATCACATTGAATGTGATTCGACGCCATGAACGAAACTTGGGAACTGTTGTTTGCGGCTGAGTCTGCGCAGAGTACGGCTGATTGCAACCCCGGCCGGGTATGGGAAACAGAATGAAGTGGGAACGCGGGAGCCTGGAACGGACTGTACTAGGCAGGTTTTTGGTAGGATATGCGCAGTCTCCCATATTGCGGTATGCAATCTCGAGCAGTTGAACAATAGGAAGTCGACAGCAATGCCTGGGTATTACGTAAGACCATAACAGCAATGTCACAAGCATGTTTCAACGGCCACGTGTACAGAAAATGTAGGATGATGCCCAAAGATGGCCTCAAGATCGAAATCCCGATATTCAATTTTTATTGAAAAGTACGAAACTGGTTAGTATGCGTCTTCTCGCTTCAGACAAATTTTCGTATCCACACTCATGCACACTACCCGTACGCATGCACCCGGCCGGTCCCAGGCACGCACCTTCCCAGACCGGCGTCAACGCCGTACGCAGCCGGAAGCGCGCCATGTTAGCGTTGCCCCCGAACCACCACCACCGCCGCCGCCGTACCCGCCGCCAGACGTTGACTACGCCCCGACCTCGCGTATTGCAGAAACGCAGGAGCACAACGCCTCTGGCGCCACCGTGCCCGTCCGACGTACCATGTCGCGCGCATCCGCGGAGTAAGTCGCTGCCGTCGAGTCATGCCCGACCAGTTACGCGCTGCGCGACTTGAAAGCGCACGTGAGGCGTCAGTGCGCGTGTCCGGAGGCGCCGGTTCGGGTGTCTATAATGGGAGGGGATGAAAGCGCCGACGGCGTCGGACGCTCAGATATGCGGCCGCTCGTGCAAGTCTCCCAGCGCGTGCGCGTCGCCTTTGGACGGTGATGCACACCCGCTTCCTGCGCGTTGCGCGGGCGTTCGTCTACACGCCAGCGCAGACGGCACGCCGGTGGCGCTCCGGTGCTGAAATCCGCGGCCGCGACTGCGATACGAACCAACTTCGCGCGTGGCACGTCTGATTCCAGCTCGAGCGCAACGCCGGCCTCATAGGGAAGCTCCGCTGAGCGGCCGCGCCAGCGACAACGAAGCATGACCATTTCGCACGTGGTGCGCGCGCGCGCTCCTTGGTTGGAGCACCGGCGGCGCGAGTCGCTCAGATTAGCGTCAAGGTAGACCGCAGCGGGGTCAGTGCGTGGCCTCTACGACGAGCGGCCGCATTAGAGATAGCGACGGGCACGAACCTCTCTAGCGGCGAACCCGCGTGGTCCATGACTGGGAAAGAAACCTCGAACTTCCCGCCCCTGGCGAGCCGGCCGGGCATAGCGCGGATCCGCCGGACAGGCGGATACACAGTGCGTATACTGCACAGTCCGCCAGGCGGTGAAGGTCGTACGCGGTGTACTTCTTTACTTTCCCGGGCAGGCATTCGAGCTCAGTCATCGTAGCACCATTAAACCTCCTCACACTGCATACCCATAGCCACCACCTCCCCCACGCCCACCTCCATTCCGGTCTATGTCGTCCCGGAAGGTGGGGTCCTCGCGGTTGTGATGAACGCCGTCGTCGAAGAAGTCGCCTGGAGACCTTGGTGAATTTTCCTTCGGGGATCCTTCGCCTGGGTAGATGACAATGCGCGGCCGCGGTTGAAGAGCTTTCCTCCTATCCAAGACCTCCGCCTGTGATGCCATTCGAGCACCCATGAAATCCTGCGGCAACGGATCACCATACCGCTGACGGAATTCTTCAAGCGTCATCTCCTCTCGCGGTGCATGCCCTTGTCGACGTGTGCTTGATAACGATTGCCACTGTTGCAATTCGTTCATCACGGCCGTGACGGTGGGAAACGCTGATGCGCTCGCGCCCCGCGGGGCATGAATCGGGTCCATATCTCGTACGAAAGCAGGTGGTTGTCTGGACAGCGGTTGCGCGTCGGAAATGAGTCTTGGTCGTTGGCGAGGAGGACCGGGCTCCTCCACATGCATAGAATCCGGACGGATCTGTTCGCGGTCACGAACCGGCTCGGGCAAAGGGCGACGGCGGTTGTTTCGCGGCGTATACCCGTGTGCATCTCTCTCCACGCCAACCTCGTACATGCGCCCATGATGCTGGTGGCCACGCTCAAAACTCCGGCCGGCAACTTCATTCCGGTTGTGCACACCAGTAGAATGGCTGGACCAAACAAACTCGCACGGGCTCAAGCCAGTACCAGGGAACTTCAAGGTGTTGCGTTGCTCAGGAGTGCTCTCATTGGCATGCCGCATTGCTCGCAGAACGTACGGGACCGTTGTCTGACCGTTCACCCCGTGTCTCGTATCCGGATCAATGGCGATAGATCCAAGGCGTTCCTCAAACCAAAGCACAGTTTCTTCTGGAAGAATGAAGGCTCGCTGGCCCCTCGCGGCTTTGTGCCACCACGAAGCTAGATACATCACGCCGAACTCCAACTGCAGAATCTTGTCCCACATCTGAGCCTCAGAATGTTCAACAGCACCGCGGATTTCCAGGTGGTAGTAGAATATGCACGGTGGAGTGGGCACTGGAACCCCGGCCGGGAAGAAGTGCTCAGTCAGCCAGTACGGTGTCCTTGGGTACAAGCGTTGTAGTTCTTGTCGACGGCCCACTTCGACTCTGTAGTCAGGTGCGTCACACGGCAGAAGGATCTGGTGCGTGAAACGCCAAACTGTCTCTTGGATGATTACGGCGAGATGGCGGAAGCGATGCCACCAGCGACTAAGGAGAGAGTCTCCAACCGCGACGATCGGCAAGTGGTAGATATCGAAAGGTGTACCTGTCTCGGCCGCCCGGCCCAGGAAACGGTCCATGTGATCGACGTATAAAACTTCAAGTTCGTCACGAGCGAAGGTGCGATCAGCCTGAATAGTAAATGGAATGGTGAACCACGGATGTGCAAATATGAACCTGATCCACGCCGAATACGCTCTCTCATGTCCTTCGCGTTCAGCAATGCGCCTGAATCTCACCATATCCGGCCGGGAATGGTACGTATCTTGCACGAATAAGTCATAATCCAATACATCCATCGAATCTTCCTTCCATAAATGGTTACCTGTCATCCTGTTCACGGCAATCTTCCTCGAACGATACCTGCCGGCCGGTCTAGCCCCATCAAGGTCGGGGTAGTGCGCGTGGGTATTCCGCCGTATACTTGCGGGAATGCGAAGCAGAGGCTGCGCAGTACATCTACCGGCAGATCTGTTGTTGTGGGACAATGTCCCGAACGTTCTTTCCGCGTCTCCGTCAGTACGGTTCACATGGTCGCCGCCAGCCTGGCCCGCAGTCGTGGCAGACCCGGATTTTGGCCCATCTCGCGTCGACGGCGCAGGTTCATGAGCAGGAGAGATTTCTTCTTCGAGAACAGGAGTCAGCGCATCCCGGGCACCGGAACCACTTTGCACTTCTTCTGTAGCAGGTGTGGTTTGCGTCGGATTTTCTCCAGGACCCTGACCTGCGGCCGCTGTCGCCGTGTCAGGCGCGGGCGGCGCTGCATCTGCGGTGTCGTTCTCAGAGCCCTGTACCGCATGAAGAACAACTTCGGCCACGAGATTGGTGGCCACCTCAACACGTGGAGCACGAATCACGTTCTCCATAACCATCGGGCTGACAACCTGCGTCGGCACGGCGTGTGCGGGACCACCTTGGGTGGTGTTCTCCGAGGTGCCCGGACGGGTTACGATCCTGGTGCTTGCAACCGGCTCATTCTCGGCGAGATCTTTTCCATCGGGCGTATGAGTAGGCGTCAGAGGCCGGCCGGAAGCGCGGGTCTCGATCTGAGTAGGAGCCAGAGACTGGCTGGCACAGCAGGTCACGTTCAGTGCCGGGAGAGGGGCCGGTGCGACAGGAACTTCTTGCACAGCGTGCGTTTGCGCGTGAGCTGCGGCAGCTGGGTCCTCCGAGCTGACGGGAACTGGCCCCGCATCCACGACCGCGTTATTTGTGGCGACCGCAATCCCAGTAAGGGGCAGATCCCTGCCGGATGGTTCTGTCACGAACTGTGTCCGTGCCTGAACGGGAAGAAGGCACACTTCCCCGCCGGCGCCAGGGGCTGAGTCGATCGCGGCGACAGTGACCTCCAGAGTGCCGGGAGCAAGTCCCGCGACATCTGTGGCCGCGTGAGTTGGTGCGCGTTGCGCTTGACCGGGCTGATTTCGATCGACTGCGGCTTCGGCGTCAGCTGGTTGAACCACGGAGACGGCGGGTTCCGCTTCGATGTTTAGGGCAGCGAGATGTCCTTGGTCGATGTTTTCGGCCGATGCGCCAGGCAGGGCATCTTGGGAAGTGTCCACTTCTTCTGTACCAGTGGCATCTTGAACGTCGGGCGGATCACGTACGGCACCATTGCGATCTAGCCGGACGGCAGAATGTGCGATGCGATCCGTCTGCGGTGGTGGCCGAACAACAGAAATGTCGGCGTGCAGACTTTCACTTGCGCCGACGGGGCAGCTTGACTGCGTTGGATTGCAGGCCTTCGTTCTCGGATTTGGCGCTGGCTGCGATCTCAAGAAAGGGCGTGCAGTCCTCGGGACGAATGCTGCGCCGGACGGCTGCTTCCTCGGTATCGGTGGAAGCACAGGTACAACGGCCTTCCCGCTTGAAACCAGAGATGGTGCAGTTGACGTTGTCGTCCGGCCGGTGCTTGTTGACGGTGTTGCGCACGTGCTTGCCGAAGCACTTATGGAAGAGCCTGACGTCGCCTTAGCTTGCGTCGGCGAGGCTTGCAGCACAGAACCCTCACTCTCTTGTATGACACCTGCGCTCTTGGTTCCTGGACCTGCTTGCTTTTTCGTCGATGTGCATGGTAGCGGAAGTCGTCGCGCAGGAGGAGCAGACATCCGAGCGGCGCGGCGAGATCCCTTCTTCGTTGACGGCTTTTTTGGACTCATTCTTTCCGGACACGCTTCTTCGCAGCGAAGGGATGAAGTGCAAGTGCCGGACGGCGACAATCTGCGCCTTCACAAGTCTCGCTCGCAGTGATCAGCGCGCGGGTTGAAGAACCCTTGTTCGCGTGGGGGGTCGGGTCGGGTTGGGTAGATCGGGTCAGGTTGGGTAGATGGGGGGTTGGTGGGTGGAGGGCGATTGTGAGCGACGTACGTGAGCGAAGCACAGCTGAGAGTGATGGCGGCCGAGAATAACTTACAGGTACGAGAGAAAAACCGAAGCACCACGTGGGCAACGGAGAATCCCTCCCGCCGATTACAGAGTTCCAAATATCTGTTATTTTCATGAAGCATTGCTGTGCACTGCAAGTAACGTTTGAGGGCAGCCATTTACGGCCAATTAAATAACAAATGCTGTAATTTGCACAACATTGCTGTGCACTGCATGCAACGTTTGAGGGCAGCCAGTTACGGCCAATTATATAACAAATGCTGTAATTTACAGTGATATTGATTGTTTATGTTGCTTTACATGGTGTGGAATACCGAACGGTACTGTACAAATGATCCCACGTGTGCGCACAGCCATACTGGAACTATTTCCTCATAAAGTGCGATCTATTCAAATTCAAACTGTACAATTGAAGCTTTACGTCACCACTGTGGTATGCCCTCCTCAGGAAACCACCGCAACACTGCACTGCCGCACTGCACATCATCACTGCACGTCATGTTATATATTAGCTTAACCTCGGCCGAGTTTGGCAAACAATTGTCTTTGTTCATTGCACAGAGCGAATGTAGTACCGTCGGCAAACTTTGTCAGGCAATGGGGGACGGTCACGCATTGCCAATACTATGTGCACAAATTTGTACCGTCGGCCGACAGTTTTCAGGCGTTGGCCCTCATGAACTCGGCCGATGTTACAATCTTAAGTCACCAATATGCATATTGAACCATATGGTTCGTACCGTGACTTATGCATAGACGTTCGCTCTGCCATCCTCCCAACCTCCTGTCAATCCCGTTCATCCGAGAACGTAATACATAAAACGTTATTGCACCATATAGATTCCCGGTCGGGTCCCTCCCAATACTAGTGGCACGTGAACGGTTTCAAATATGTTCACTGAACTGTTAGTTTTTATGTCGTGGGCATTTTCCTTCCGCTTCATACACGGATATGTAGTGCCACGGATGGAGGCCGGCACGTCGTGCAGACGATGTCGAAGCTGGGCGCCGCATGGCGCCCAGGGGATCTGGTGCATGCACCGCGCGCTCGTTTTCGAGTGGCGCGCGGGCCACGTGTGCATCCATGTG
>JAULBV010235037.1:0-12786 GCA_032358295.1 Pterothamnion heteromorphum | reverse complement strand
CGTTACGGTGGGGCCTGGCGGGGCTCAAACATGTTGAACGGTCCTGGGGTTGTCGCGGAGTCGCGTGGAGGATAGTGTAGTCGCAGCGGGGGCGGAGGGAGGTGCGGCAGACGCGGGACGCTTTGCGGGAATGTCAAGGCATAGTGGGCAAAAGAGAATCTCAATCTCGGTAAACATCATCCCGAGAACGTGGAGATGCGGCATCTAGGTTTTGATTTGTCCATAGCCCAAGTGCGAAACGGCCGGTTACGAAAAACGAAAAAAGCAGTACAGTACGAAGCAGCTTCAAAGTTTTGAACCTGAACTTAAACCTCAAACTGGTGAAACATTAGCGGTTGCTGCGCAGCGCTCTCGAAAATATTCAAATATGGGGCTGCGAAAGGCCCTCGGAGATTTAGCTCCGGATGGACCGCACCTCACTTCAGATATCTACTATCCTTGGTTATATTACTAATCAATGGCCGGCTTCCGATTCAGCTTCTATCATGGGGCACAAGCTTCTTTTTATGTCTAAACTCTATATTTCAGCGAGCACCAACGCACTCTACTGTTAACTAAATGGTCACACGCACTGCTTTCCACTCATGAAACAATGAAATGAGCAACAAGGGCAATGAGTTCGTCCACGTCAATTGGATAACAAGAGCGTGTCAAGCATGTCTTATTAATGGGGCTGGGTATGGCATGGTGGGCCCTGACTGCTCCACATATTGATTGCCACTCGTGATATCTTAGACCCTGAACTACCGAAGATGGGTTTCCAGTCATCTTCGCTTCCCTATTTTAGTATGTTGGACCTTTGGACGGAAGCAAGCGCCTTTCCGCCAACAAAGCTTTTAATGATGAATGTCACGGGGCCGAACAGGCGTACTGAATACGAAGCAAGTTATGCGTGGTACTTACTAAGTCCAACGTGGTTGCCATGGAAACAGCGACAAAATGGAGTTAGAAAGTCTGGAAGAGCCACGAACTCAGTCAACAGTGACCTGATCTGGGGATTCAAAAGTATTCTGCAGTACTGATTGGGCACGGACAAACAAGTAAGCTGGATTTACACGTATAGCCTGACTCATACTTCGTACACAAACAATGCCATTGAAAAAATGTAATCCGCCGCCGCTTGTCTATTGATCCAATAGATCCGTTTGATCCGGTCGTTTGATCCAGTCGCAGCCAACAGATCGAACGTTTTCGCACCACGTCGCGTTTCCCTACAGATTAATTGTGCTCATTGATCCGTTGTATGAACCAATAGCTGGACCCCACGAATCGATATCCACGTGCCAGGTATGCAATGGCGTCTATTGAGCGATGGACCGATCGGGGTTTCCAGCCGACACCATGCGGCGATGCCAACCCAAGCCTAACCCCTGTTGCATGGGCAGCTCCATTCGATCCAGTACTCATCCTTCTAGATTTTCATCATGAACCCCCTCTCAATGGGCAATCCTTCCAGCACGCAAGACTCCTACCGCCCCCAGCAGATGAAGATATCGTTTCTGGTCGCACCGAGCGGCTCTACGGTTGAACATGGAAACCAATGCCCAGGCCTGGATATGGACTGCTCACAGGGAGGGAATACCCAGCACAGTTTCATTCTACCGGCTCCTGTTCGCCGTACAACTACAGGACAGAGTTCCAAGCCCCCGTTGCAAGGAACCAGTGTCCCTGGAAACAAAACGTATGTACTTCCACTTCAAACGTCATGGAAACAGAGTCGAAAACTCCTGAAATGCGTTTTTCATCGCTGGGTACTAACAATCCTAAACATCCTCTGCCTGCCTACCCAATTCAGCCGGCCTGAGCACAAAAAGCCGCGTCCTTTCCGATGTGAAATGTGCGGGAAATTCTACAATACCAAAGGTGAGTCCTTGCGATGTTCTTTCCTTTCGATCCCAAGGCCTTTCTTTTACATCTTATAACCGTATCGCACCAAACGCAGGATCTTTGAAGAAGCATGTGAAGACAATTCACTACGACATCCGTCCGTTCTCTTGCCCCCAGTGCCCGGCTCGGTATCCGACCTTGTACGAATTCGAACAGCACTTTTGCATTAAGCACTTGCGTCGCTATCCGTGGGGGTGTCCGACCTGTGGAAAGGATTTTAAGACGAAGACGCTGCGTCGAAGCCACATTGCAGATGATCATTGATGTTCATTCGAATGACGTTGGAATGGTGGTGTGAATCTTGGATGGACCAGTCTGAGTTTGGTTGATAGGGGAAGATTTCGAAGAGAATCCACCGCACTCCCCTCAAAGCACTGAATAATCGGCTACAGGAACTCAGGAGATTCAATCAGTCGGTTCTTTGGGCCATTGGAACATGTGCTACTCATTCGCATCAAATATCCCAACGACCTACCTACGTACCTCGGTGTCTTCCTCAACCTGACCTACAAGCAAACCACAGAGCGGTAGCACTGCTGTACACCAAACACCAGATGCCTTGAAGCCCCTCAAAAGAGGCTGAACGAAGCCCCGGTTAAGCTTGGCATCGCCACTTGCTCGCCTTCTAGATGGCCAGTGGTGCCCTGAAGTACCTCTTCTTGTTTCTTTCGCGTCCAAGTAAAAGGTAGACCTGTTCAAAAAATCGTACACTTCTATTACTGAATGTGACGCTGTTGTGTTATCAGTGACAACCGCTAAATATCTTGTCACAGCCGCTAACAATCGAACCCTCTCTAGTCTGTGCGATACCAGCACCTGTCCGCTCTCTAGTTTCGAGAGAATCTGCTGCCCACAGCCCAACCTCCATCCACTACACGTAGACCAACAGCTTTAAGCGATGTAAGTTACACCATGGGCCCTGTCACCGTCGAAGCTCCCTGAGAGGTCCGTAGTCGGGGAAAATACCATCATGGTGAATTGCGTCCTCGTCGCCTACAATGGGTCCAAATATTTGCGAGTAACCCCTTGATGCTTGATGCGATGTACTCTCCAGAATTTGGAGGAGCGGACGTGAATGCAGACCTACCGGCACCAGGCATGAAAGCTGATAAAAACTTCCAAATATACCAAAGAGAGCAAGGCACGGTGGGCGGAAGGAGTGAAGTCTCCCCCAGAGGTGGATTCTTCTCAATGAAGCTCCGGACAGATCTCAGCCAACCCAAAGCCGCAATGAATCGAGCATCCGAGAGGTTCCAGGTACTTTTTTTTAAAGAGAAAAAGAACCTCGAATGCGGTTGAAGACAATTTTCCGGACGTGACCAAGACTGATAAGGAGACGTGGCTCCGGGCCTGAAAGTACCCGTATTAGAGGGACCAAATAGGAAAATGAGGATTCCGACTTTGAAGGCCGGTCCAGTCCCGAAGGAGCGGCGATCTCTGAGGAAAGCACGAAAAACTGCTCCGATTGTGGTGGACCCTCCGCACACTGCCTCAGAGAAAGAAGGGTCGGTTGGAGGGGCAGATGCAGTCGACAAGGGCACGAGTCAGATTTTGTCACCGCCGGGGAGCATGCCAACACAAGGGAAAGCACAACGTCTATATCCCAACCCTGTTCCACCCGTTGGAGAACTTGTAGGCTACGTGAACGACAGGACTGAGGATGAGCAGGCCGGCAACACCCATATACAGCCAGACGGCCAGGAGCGCGGACGCGAACGGTACGAAGCCGGACGAATCGGCCACGGCGGGTAACGCTAGTACGCGGGCGCCGATCATAGTGCCCTGCGGCGCGGGGCGAGACGGGAGTCAGAGTGCTTCGCGGGAGGTCGCTGCAGGTGGGGAGCGGGCGCGGACGAACAGCAACCAGAGCGGCGCAGCCTAGCTTGGATGGAGGGACGCGCTTGAGGGCGCCATGTGGCGCCGGCGAGACATTGGAGAACAGACGCTCGCAATCAGTGGTGGAAGCTTCGGCGTCGAAGGGCCGGTGAGTCGACAAAGCCGGCGGGGCATTGCTGACGGCGCGCGACGCCCGCGTCGCGTCACGCGGTTCTTGCGCGGCGCGGGGACCAGGTCGCGCCGGGCGCAGACGGGCGCGGTGCACGTGGGACGAGCGCGCGACCGCGCGACTGGGAAGAAGACGTGAAACGCCATGGCGGGACACCGGGCGGAGCACACGACGATGATGCAGAACGGGCAATGCGGATGAATGTCGGGAGACACCCGCTACGGCACACGAGATACACGAGTGGTGCACAGCGCATGGCATTCTCCTGCGGGATGTGGACCACGCAAAGTTCAGGCCAATGGCACGAGCACACAGGCGTTCTGAGCCGAGTCGCGCGCGACCATTGGCTCGCTGCGAATGGGCCATGCAAATGATTGGGCGCGTCTTCTCCATTGTCGGTCACGCGCGCGCCCCATGCCACAGATGCCACGTGGCGGGACAGTGGGCGCGCCGCGATGTTCCTCCGTTCACAGAAGCCGGTGACGGGAACGTGCGCCGTGTGGCGATGACTCACCAGTCGATTCGGACCGCGACCTCGTCTGCCGTCGTCTCCCGGACGCCGCCGTCGCGTCCACACCGCCTTCCCCCGCGCTTCGTCTCCATGCAATCCTGCTCGCGCTGTCGCGAAACCAATGTGATCTGGTCGTGTTCCGTCTGAAGGCTGGTGACCGTCGTTTTCCCGCCCGCACATCCGCCAACGGACCCGCCTGACATCGACGCGCGCCCTTTCTGCGCACGGACCCTGCCGCTGCTTCCGCCGCGCGCGGCTCAGTCGCCGTTGCAGTTGCCGCTTCTCTCACAGCCACGGCAGCCCAACCCGCCACCCTTCCCGCCCAACCTTTGTGTCTTCTCGCGCTTCTTCACCTGCCTGTACAACACATGCATCCCGACCGCGTCCGACACGCTACATCAGTATTTCTGCCTGGCCACACCAAGTCACGCTACATCATCCTAACCACGTACCTTTCGCGCGCGCCGTCACGACTTACGCCTCCGGAAGCGCGCGCTACCGCCGCCTGCGCTGGCAGCCGCGCACTTGCTGGACTCGTTCAAGCTACAATTGTTGCATAAGCACACAGGAGTCGTTGCCGACCGGTTAACGCTCACGGACGACTCGGTCGTGCTGGAGGCACATGCCGGGGTGAACATGTTTGCAGATCGTCTGTATCTGCTGTCCATCCGTCGACAGACGCTGTTGTCATCAAGGTGTCCGAGTCGCTGGGCCGCTTCACCGTCGAGGCCCGCATTGGCTACATCTGCGAACAGGACGTCACGCGCGCAAGCGACGCGGAGACTGTGTGTGTCGCGCGCGCGTGATCTGCATCTCGTCGACCTGATCCGGCGCGGGCGCGGTGGAAACGCATCTTTCCACGACGGCGCGGGCGTGGGGCGGGCGCGTCGGGCACGAACGCGCACGAGGAAGAGGCGTTGTACAGCGGCGAGCGCGTGGGCCAGCCGTCGCGACGGCGGTTGCCCGGCGCGACGGGACTGCGCGGCGCGTCGCTCAAACGCACGCGCGGGATACTGGCCACGCTGCCGTTTTCGTGCCAGATGCGTAAGGTGTCGCAGTACCTGGATCGCACGCTGTTCTAGTTCAGTGTCGACCGGCTGGCCGAGCTGGACTGCACGCGCGCAATGTTTCTGCGCGAGATGAAGAGCTTCAAGTTCACCAGCGCGCGGTCCGAACTGCTGCGGTTCAAGTTGGCTCCCGGCGTGGCGGACGGGGGCGCGCGGGGTAGGCTCGGTGGCGGCGGGCCGGGCGGCGGTGGCGGCGGGCCGCGGGCCGGGCCGCGGCGGCGGCGGCGAGGCCCGGGTGGAGGGCAAGGTGCGGCGTCGGCAGTGCGGCGGGCTGCGCCATCGCGACCGCAAGAAGACGACGTTCCTGTTCCACCCGCACCTTCCGTTCGTGAAGTCGAAGGAGTACCGGCAGCTGGCGGCCAGTGTGGTCAACTTCCACGTCTTAATCGACTTGATCACCGCGCCCCATCGTCGTCGCCGCGTCACCTGCTTTCGCTGCACATTGCCGGTCTCCCGTCGATCCGCGGCTTGTCCGCCGCGCTGCCGCGTCTGGCGGCGCGTGCTGTGCTCGCTGCGCACCGAACTGCCGTTCCTGGCGAACAAGCTCAAGGAGGAGGTGTTGGCGCTGCATGAAGAGGAAGCTGCGCGCTGGACCTCCACCACGTTGGCCGCGCGCATCGGTGCCAGTGCTGACAACGTGCGTGCGCGAATAATTTCGACTTGGATCGCGTGCACGCGGCGCGCGAGCACGCGGCGCAGGTGTGGGCGGGGGTTGCACGCGCCGCACAAGACGCGTTCGCGCGTCATGGCGTCGCCTTCGGTGCCCTTGCGTGCCGCGCCGGGTAGTAGCGCGGACACAGGCGCCGAAGCCGTTGGCGAAGCCGTTGGAGATTCCGATTCTGACCCAGACGCTGACGTGGCCGAGGAGGAGGAGGAGGAGGCCAAGAGCGATTGGCTGCGTTCGATCAAGGGGCGGTGCGAAGACAGGCCACGCGATGTGGTACGACGCACATCGCCGACGACGACGAACGGAAGCTTCAGCTGAGCGAGGTCTTCGCACGCAACGCCAAGGCCTTCCAGGGCGCCGTGCGCGACAAGTACTGATGGATCGCGCCTTTCCCAAGTTGGACTACCGTTCGTTACAAGCCGTCGAAAGTTTAATGCGGTGCAAGCCACACCTGCGACTAGAATAGATATAGCCAGGGAATGAGTGTGGCCGGTCGTCAATGCCGATGACCTCGCCGGCTTTCGCTGGTAGTTCCCAGCTTCGGCTTGACACTGCTCTCGTCACCGTCGCGAGCACGTGATGCAAAGAAGGCCGCACCGAGCTCGAATTATGCTGCGACCTAAAACTACCGGGCAGAATACACCGGGGACTTTCGAGCAGTCCCCGCGATGCGGAAGCGCTGACGTGACACTGTCACCTCCATCGGTTCTAATTGCCTCTCGACCTTTCCTGCGTTCGTACCGAGCATACAAGTTTGTTATACATGAGAAACGCATGGATGCCGTTTAGTGGGCAAAGTCAACCGAGTAGACCAAGGTCACAGGAGCGCGGTGCGTTGGTGGTCCCAAATACTACGCCTATTTCAGAGCGCGTGATCCCTATGTTGGGACACGCGCATGCGGAGCACGTCGCCCCGAGAGTGTGCGCATCATCCAGCGGAACATCCTCTGTGCAATAAGCCTTACGTGGCACGTCGACGTGGCGGAGGAATTCCTCGCTGGTGAGCGTGAGCAAGGATGCTCATCATGCGACCGAACCACTGGTTCGGTCGCATGATGAGCATCCTTGTCAACCGCTCGCACCAGTTCAACACAGACGTCCCGGCGGCCCCTTCATGTCAGCCTACGTCCAGTACGTGCGCGACGCAGACGTACTCGCCGCCGTGCGCACCATGAACAACGCTGTCTTTGACGGCCACGAGATCCGATGTGCCATCGCCAGTACCAAGTACTCCGACTCGTTCTACCGCAACGCACCCGTCTCCGACCGCGACTATACTTTCCACTGAACTGCGGAAACGCGCAGTGCATGTACTACCATTCCAACTCGCATACCGAGAGCGTGCTCACCAAGCAGGAAGTCCTCGCCCAACAGCTCGGCCCACCTCCACCCGCCCATCTCTTCCAAAGGCCACCCAGCCGTCACACCCACTTTGTCCCGCAACACCATTTCCCGCCAGGGCACGTTGCATCATCCCTCAACGCCAACTCCCAATCGTCCAGACCCATTGCTAACCGCCCCGCCGTTAACTACGCCCCGTCCTCACACCCCCGTCGAGCGTGACGGTCATGCATCCACCAGCCAGGCACCTCGGCAACGTTTTCCATCTTCCCAACGCCGCCTACGACTTAACGACCCACCATAAATTTCCCGCAACATCCCAATCGCCCACCTCGCCGACCCTTTCGGCTGGTTCCTGTCTCGCTCCCAGTCCGTATTCCATCACTGCGTCCCCAGATACTCGCAGAGTTTCCGCCTGTCTCATCGCTTCCACAAACTCTGTCCATCCGGGTGCCGGGCCTTCATCGTCTCTATATGCGCTTCCGCCACCGGCTCGTCTGCCGCTTCCTCCGTCTCGAACGCCACGTGGGCTCGCATGGCGATTCTACAGTAGTGAATTGCGAAACTAGCAACATGTTTCTAGACCGCCGTTTGACCAACTTTGCTAGGCGCGCGACTGGATCAGTTGGAGTTCCATACTTGCCACCAACCAATCAGATAGAGCCGCAAGCGGGTCCCCTCGGTTCGCTGTTTGATTTGGTTCCCAATGCTCAGCTCCGGCACCGCTTTCCTCATACGTCGACCATAGCGAAGGCGTTGGCCCGGATTGTTCTTTTTGGATCCATTCAGAGCATGGATGGTCTCAGTCAAGCGATTGGCGCTGAGAAATATCCGTATGGCCTTCCGTCAACCAATCCGAGCTGACTCGCGCCTCCTGGTGCACGGCGAGGCATTTCTCGGTTCGGGTTCCCGTGAGGAGTTTCCCGCTCCAGAGAATATTTCTGAGATGAGGCGGCCCTCTGGTTTCGGTGCATCCATATTGGAAGGGCTTCTAAAAGTGAGTGGCGTTGACGGCGCGCTTGTTAGTAAGTATACTGCCGCGAACTCGGAGCATGTGAATGAGGTGCACAACTACGTAGACGCAGAAGAGCCAAGGCGGAGTGTCGTCCACAGGAGCGCGGCAGCACAGGTCTCGTTTTGTTTCGTGGATCGTGCGGTGTCACCCATACGAGGCGATCCGGTAATAGAAGATAATGTGTAGGTTAAGCTGGGACTAACTCGGGAGAGTGGAATGGGGCGCGGAGGTGGCGGGGCGAAGATTGGTGATACATTTGGTGAATCTTTCGCGCGGCTTTCTACAGAGGAGAAGCAGGCATCCATCTTCACGTCTGCGAAGTGGGCGACAGAAGCCTGGCTCCAATGCCCCAAGTCGATGAGATGATTCAGCAAAGCCGGGGATGTCTGCTGCTGGACTGCCGGGCGACGTGGCAAGTGGACGCAAAATCTTCTGAGGCGCCACCCAAGTCCTGCGTGGAGCCCTTCCCGCTACCCCAAGCAACGCGTCTAAGTTCTCCGCGCTTCTGCGCCCACTGCTCTCCTTCTTTTTCCGCGTCATCGCAACTGAATCCTCTACCTTGCATCTCGCCCCACCGTCTCCGGATCTTGACGATCCAAACCATTTCCTTCCACCATCGGACGCCCTGCAGACAGTCGCCATCATCACCTTCGACGCCCCTCAATGGTCCCTGTTATCGACAATCTACACAACTTCCTTTCGATATTGCTTTCCTTCACGGCCTCCATCACACTGTCCACCAACCCGGCACCCAACTCTGACCTCATTTTCAGCGCGCTACACAGCATCACTGCAATTTCTAGCGTCTCTCACATCAGCTACCACCATCCGGACGCCGTTTCCGTACTTATGACCAATCTTCTTTCCGGCCTGGGAGCTCAACGCTGGTGTGAATCCCCACTCTGCCCTGTTCACATTTCCTGCGCAGAAGTCTGGCACCGACTTTCTTGTGCACACGAGCTGTCCAACATCGAGCTCTCGCCAGGAAGCCAGCCTCAAGTATTTGACAACTACATAAGCCAAGAGATGGATTAGGCTGCTGTGTACCTTGCCCGCAACAGCATCGACGACGACGATTATGGACGACACTCACATGCTTGGAGACTTCAGCGAACTTTGGGCTGCAGGTTGATGATGGGGCCCCTGCATGCGAGATCTCTCTCTCTCTCTCTCTCCGTGCATCAAGCGCGTCGTATCTCACTTTATCCGCATGTCGCTGCGCTCGATGGGTGACGCCACTTCAGAAAACGCCACCCACCTCGAACTCGAGGAAGATCATGGATTTGACGACTCATCTATTGATGGCTCGCTTCTTCGCGTCGCTTCTATCCTGACTCGTTTGGCCCTTGACCAAATGCCGTCCGCCATTGCTCAGTCTCTCACTGAAGCTGCCGAAAAAGTGTGGCGCTGGCAACCACTAAACACAACATAGTGCCGGGTACACAAACAGCTCCAACGTTTCCATTGGACTTGTGTACCAAGAAGATCTATTCTAGCTGATCGGTCTGAGATGTGCTGTACCAACGGATGCGGCCAACGGTGAATATCCGGCCGTTCTCTCTCAGAGGCATTCGGGAACACAATGTCCGACGTGTCACGCACGTTCATAACAATGCCGAATATTGAGTGTGTCACTATTCCGGTCGGCCGATCGCGCGCGCAAGGTGGTGACGGCTTCGATCGGGATTGTGAAACAGCACACCGAAATTGTGGCGCCGGACGACTTGTGGCACGAGGTGCGGGCCTTGATGTCGCTGGCAGCGACATCAAGTTACGTACAGCGCTATTCGCTCGTCGAGGAGGCGCGACAGCAGCGACTCGCTGCTGTCGCGCCTCCTCGACCAGCGAATAGCGCTGTAAGAGATCCCATGTTCTTGCGGGGCTTTCGACGCTCCTGCCGGTGATGCGCGAAGCAATGCTACAAGAGCCGGACGTGCGTGGGCCTCTCTTTTGCTTCGTGGCGCAGCTGGTGTCCGCGTACGCGAACAAGATTGCCATGGTTCCATGCGCGCTCGCGCATCATGTGTTGATGGTCTGCACCGCGATGCACTCGATGGCGGAGCGCGCTGGAGGTAATTGCGGCGCTGGCGTGGTCGCGCGTGCCACGGATGGAGCCTTTCGAAGGAGAATTGGTCGAAGAGGCGCTCCGCTGGTTTGTGGGGCGCAAGCTGCACGGGCTGTCCAACTGGTCGGCGTACACGGGAAACTTGGACGCGGCCGTGGCTGTGCTGCTACCACTGGTGCATGTGCGCGATGGAACTCGATCATTTTTGACGACGTGGCGCCGGTGTTGGTGGGCGGGAGCGGAAACAGCACGGAGCGGGGCGTGGCCTTGGAGGAGATAAGGCCGCGTGGCGGCGGCGGTGTAAGCATTTCATACAGGTGTAAACGTGCACACGTGTTGTTTGTGTATGTCGTTCGGACGCCCCCGGCTCTGGTGCGACTGCTCTCGGGCCATGGCGCGCGGAATGCAGCTCTCCGGTCGGCAGTTTAGGAGAAGTGTGTTTTACGTGTTTTCGAAACAACCCGCTGCACAGGTACCGCAGACTATGTTCTTTGGGCTGTCGACGCTCCTGCTTGTGATGAGAGAGCCGGACGTGCGTGGGGCTTTCTTTCAGTGGCGCGCGCTGGAGGTCATTGCGGCGCTGGAGCGGCCGGCGTATCACAATGCGCCCCTCGTGATCGGACGCCGCGCAGCACACCGGCGACCCGGACGCCACCAGTGTGACCCACTCTTCTCGCAGGTAGCCGCGGAACAGCCGACGCTCGCGTGTCTTGAGCACGCGTACGACCAGCGGCACAACGCTCATCATCAAGCGCGCCAGGTCGGCTTGGCAGAAGTAGGCCGGGCGCTGCACGGCGATGCGCACGAAGTTCGACACGGCCATGCCCTGGGAGAGCGCCAGCTCGCCGTCGGCCTGCTCGGTCAGTGCATCATGGTCGTCCAGCGTGCGTAAATCCACGGCATCGCTGCGCGGTAGGATGATGACATACGCCTGTGTCCACTGTCGCTCCTTATGTCGGTCACGGGGCAGCGTCGCCGACGCGTGTGCACGTGCCGGTACATGAACGGTGCGCCGATCGGGTTCACTCGCGGGTGCGCGATGAAGCGCGATTCCTCGGCCATGCCGCGCGCCGCGGCGTCGGCGGACGACTCGGTGGACACGGCGTGCTCGGCCAGCGTTGCACATGTCAGCGGGCTGGCCGGCGAACCGGGCGCGCGAAACGCGAGTAGTACTCGCGGATGTGAGTCCGGCGCGAAGAGGCAGACGTCGCGGTGCACGCGGCCGGCGCGGTGCATGGCGTCGATGCGCTGCGGGCCGCTCCACTTCGGACGGGTCGGTCGCGGACACGACCGCGTCATCGCGACAAGCATTGCTGGAAACCACTCGGCCGCGCGCCGCGCAAAGATACTCTACTTGACGCGGCGCGGCGTGAGCCCTCCCGGGATGGCGAGCTCGGCCACGCCGAGCAGCGAGGCCGCAATGGCGAGCAGTGCGATTTGCGGTATGCGGGATGCGGCGCGGGCTGGCGGCGCGGGGAGCGGCATTGCGGGGAACCGGCGGCGGTGGGACCTGGCGCGGGGGTGTGTCAGCGTGCTTAGGGGCGGCGCGGGCGAGAGCGCGCCACGGAGTAGAATGCGGCATTGTAGCGACGGCACACGTCCCGGCGCAGCCAAACCTTTCGTGCAGCCACGCGCGCCATCCCGTCAGCCGCGCCGCACCTCTTCGCCGCCGCCGCCGCCGCGGCAGCCTCTTGGAATGCTGCCGTGCAGCGGCCATGCCCGTCGCGCCATATGCACAGCTTGCGCACGGCCGTCAATTCACGCACTGGCGCGGCTGTGCGTGCAATGCCGCGCCACACGGCGACGTCCAGACGCGCGGCGCGGCGAAGCCGGCATCCACGCCGGCCGTCTCGGCGCGCGAAAGCGGCGCGCTGCCGGCGAGCACGACGCGCTTGACGGCATTTTCGCCGCACCGGCGACTGGCCAGATGGCGCACGCGCGCGGCACAGTCGTCCTTGCTGCGATGCGGCAGCAGGTCGTGCACGCACGCCCTCACATCACGTCCGTGCCGTCGCACCGTCAGTGCGAGCAGCATGTCATCATCGGCGCCTCATGCGCCGCTCTGCACGCGGCGGCACACGGACGCGCATCGCCGTGTTCTTCGCATCCGCGCCATGCGCCGCCGCTCGCGCGAGTGCCGCGCGTGCCGCCTCACCGTCCGCCCCCGCCCCAAGCACGTCCGCAGCGCCCGACACGGCCGCGTGGACGAACAGTGATTCTCGAGCAAC
>JAULBV010235036.1:0-47197 GCA_032358295.1 Pterothamnion heteromorphum | reverse complement strand
GCCGAGCAGGCCCAGAACCGCGCCGACGTGCTCGGCAAGATGAACATCGCGCCGGATGGGCAGCAGGCGCTTGCCGCGTTGCGCAGTGGCGAGCAGCCCGACGCGGCGGCGATCGCGCGCGGGGGGTTTGAACAGGCCGGCCTGGTCGAGCGCGCGCAGGATGGGAGCTTTCGCCTGACATCCTCGGGACGGGCGCTCCTCGCAGCCGCCGACGCCGGCGACGCGGGCCGCGCGGGCGACACAATTAGCAGTGGGCGCGACCGCACCAGCGCCCGCACGGATCGGCAGGCCGCCGCGCAGGCACGCCATGCCGAGACGGAGCGCAAGCGGGCAGAGGCCGAGCAGAGGCGCGCTGACGCGGCCAAGAAGCCCAAAGCGGGCGGTGGCGGGGGGAGCAGCACTCCCAAGCAACCGAGCGACCCCACCGCCGCCGCGGCCGACCGCGCGGCGCGACGCGCGCAGACGGCGGCTGAGACCGCCAGCACGGTCGGGATGTCGCCTGACGCGCTGAGCAGTTTGCGCGCGGCGGCTGAGGGCAACGCGCCGGGCGGGACTGAGGCGATACAGAACATGGTCGACCAGGGCCTGCTGGAGAACAGCGGCGACGGCTACATCACGAGCGACGCCGGACGGCGCGCCCTGACCGCTTTGGAGCGCGGCGATACACGCGGGTATCGTGCGGCGCTGCACGATGCCCGCGCCAAGCAGGAGCGCGCACGTGTGGCCGAGTCGCGACGGATCGAGACCGAGCGCAACCGACTCGCGCGTGCGCAGCAGCCACGCACGCGCCGCAAAGAAGCCGCCTTCACGGTCTACAAGGACGCCAGCGGCACGCCGCGCTGGCTTGCGCGCACGACCACGGCGTATCGTGACCGCGATGGCGAGATCTTAGCCACCGCCGCGCTGGAGGCCGACAGTCAGCGGATGATGGCAACGCGCCAGTTCGGCCCGCTGCGCTACTGGCACGTCGGCGCGCCCGACCCGAGCAACCCCGCGCAGCCGTGGGGGCCAGGCCTGGACCTGGGGATGTGCGATTACAGCGTGGTGATCGGTCGCACGCGGGTCGAGAGCGGCACATTCAAGAGCGCTGCAATCGCCGCCGCCGTGGCCGCCGTGGCTGAGCGGCATGAGATGTCGCCGGGCTTCTTCCATCCTGAGCAGCACCCTGGCCCGGACAAAGTGTTTACCCAGATGCGCACCTTTGAGCGCAGTTTAGTCCCGACCCGGTACGGCCGGGCGAGCAATCTGTTTACCGGCTTTACCGTCAAGGAGCACCGTATGGACCCCGAAGAGATGGAGCGCCGCTTTAAGGCCGCGATCAGCGAGCTGGGCCTGGACGCCGCGCAAGCGCAGCAGCTGGGCGCGCAGCTCGTGCAAACCGAGAAGGCCGCCCAGACGCAGGGCATCGCGTTTAAGAGCGACGACGCCCCCGCCGTGTACGTGGCGCCCGATGGCACGCCCGGCATCATCCAGGACGGCCACTTTGTGGCCCTCAAGGCCGCAGGCCCACCACCACCACCCGAGGAGGATGCGGCCGCGATCGAGTTGCAGGCCGACGTGCCAGGCGAGCTGGATGACGGCATGGAGGAGGAGGCGATCGACGCCGATGTGGTCGGCAACATGGCGCCGGCCGCGTTTGCGGGCCTGATCGGCCAGGCGGTCGCTGAGGCGATCGCGCCGCTGGTCAAGGCGATCGACATCGCCGGCAAGATGGACGGCCAGGTCAACGAGCTGAAGTCCATGTTCACCACCAAAGAATCGGATGCGGCGGCCGAGATCGCCACGCTCAAAGCCCAGCAGCAGCAGCTCGCCGCCCAGCTGGCCGAGCTGGAGGGCGATGCGCCGGCGGTGGGCCTCTCACCCGACGCGGAGGCCGCACTCAAAAGCGCCGGGCCGCAGACGCCCGCGCAGATCGACACCGACGCCCCGCCTCCCGGCATCAGCAAAGAGATGTGGGACATGGCCGCGCGCGCCGTGCAGGGCGGCGGCAGTCCGAACACCGCCTTTCACCAGATGATGCAGCGCCAGCTGCCGTCCGGATAGATCGTTCGTTTCGTTCATCGTTCATCGTTTGTGATAACAGGAGTGACGTCATGCCAACAGCAGCCGAACAAGAGGCCACAACCCAGCAGAACGCGCTGCTGGTGGCCGCCGTTGCGGAAGGGGTGTCCACGGCGCTCAAAGCCGCCGCCACCACGCCGACCGTGATCAACCCGCACGGCTACAACGCCCTGCTCAACACGCCGGGCATGGAGCCGAACATCGTGAACGCGATGGTCCAGGCCCAGAGCGGCCTGGCCGGGCGCTTGCCCTACCGCGCCTCAAACTACCTCAACCCGATCCTGCCGGTGCTGACCGGGCAGACGGCGAACACCGGATCGAACCCGACCGCCGCGTGTGCCGGCGGCAAGCTGCCGGGCAACCTCAAGATCTGCCAGCGCACGCACCCGTTTGGGCGGCTGACCATGGACTCGAATGTGGTGCGGATCGACACCGCCGGCGAGCAGGTCAACCGCGGCGAGTTTGTCGACCAGCGCATTGTCGGCAACCCGTTCGCGAATATCGACATGCCGCGCAACGTCTCGCCCGAGACGGCGCTGCGCAACGCCGGCGCCAAGGCGCTCTTGGAGCTGTTCAACGGCATGATGCGCGAGTATCGGCATCTGGTGTTCGACGGCAACCCGGCCAACACGGCCGGCAGCGCGGGCTATATTGAGTACAACGGGCTGGACCGCCTGCTGAACACCGGCTACAAGGACGCGATCTCGAACGTCGCCTGCCCGGCCGTCGATAGCATGGTCGTCTCGTTTGGCAGCCAGAACATCAGCGGCGTGACCCCGCTGAATATCGTGGACGTCATCACCGAGATGGTCAACTATCTGGACTACCTCAGCAGCCAGCTGGGGCTCGCGCCGATCACCTTTGGCCTGGTGATGCGCTACAGCCTCTTCCACCAGCTCACCGCCGCCTGGCCGTGCAACTATCTGACCTACCGCTGCAGCGTGATTGGCACGAGCACCAGCGGGCAGCAGATCACCTATAACGGCGAAGAGGCGATCCGCATGCGCGACGATATGCGGAGCAATAACTACCTCCTGATCGACGGCAAGAAGGTCGAGGTGATTATCGACGACGCGATCGCCGAGTCGGTGCCGGCGCTGGGGACCTACGAGAGCCCGATCTACATCGTGCCCTTGACCGGCCCGGCGTTTGGCTACGCGGGCAATAACATCACCTACTTCGAGTATTTCAACTGGAAGGGGCCGCACGCGGCGGAGGAGAAAATCAACGAGCTGAAGATGACGCAGTATTACGACATCTCGCAAGAGGGTCGCTATCTGCTGCACTACATGCCGCCCACGTACTGGTGTAATCAGGTCTCCGCCCTCACCCGGCCGCGCCTGGTGATCGAAGCGCCGTTCCTGGGCGCGCGGCTCACCAACATCCGCTACAGCTACAGCTTCCACGAGCGCAGCCCGTTCCCGGGCGATCCGTATTTCAAGAACGGCGGCGGCACGTCGTTCCCTGGCCCGAGCTTCTACCAGTCCACGCCGTAAGGCGGAACCGTGTCGGCGCTGGGCGGCGCAGGGTCGCCCAGCTTCACTTCATTCCAACGGGAGGACCAACCGATGGAAGGCCAAGAAAACACACCGTCACAACCAGGATGGACGCGCGAGCTGGACGCGCGCGAGTGGTCGCAAGTGCTGCACGCGCAGGTATATGCCCGCGATCATCTGGGCGCCGGCGCGCCGGGGCATGGTCAGTTTGTGCTGATTGCCAAGCTCGCACGGCTGCTGGACGCACGGGAGCCACACGAGAATGGATAACCCGCTCGTCAGCGTGATTATCCCGGTCGGGCCGAGCCACGTGCGCTACGCCCCCCAGGCCGTGGCCAGCGTGGCCTGGTCGAGCGTCGCGCCGCACGTCGAAGCGATCGTGGTGAACGACAGCGGCCGCGATCTGACCATCACCGACAGCAGCGTGTGCGGCCCGGTCATCCAGACCGGCGGTGGGCGCGGCCCAGCCGTCGCGCGCAATATGGGCATCGCGGCCGCGCGCGGCGCGTTCTGTCTGTTTCTGGACGCCGACGATTATCTGCTGCCCGGCGGGATCGAGGCGCTGCTGCGCGGCTACGTGCAGAGTGACGTCGGGTATACCTACGGTGATGTGTACACCACGATCGAGGCGCCCGGCAGCGCCCCGAACATCGGCCGCACGCCCGACTACGACCAGGCCGACTTCGCGCGCCACAATCTGCACGTCGTGACCGCGCTGGTGCCCACCGAAGCCGCGCAGGCAGTGGGTGGCTTTGATGAGGCGGTCGCGGGCTTCGAGGACTGGACCTTGTTTCTCAGGCTCGCAATCGCCGGCGTGTGCGGGCGGCGCATCCCGCAGATGACCATGGTGTATCGCACGGGACTGGGCGAGCGGGCGCGCGACCACGGGCAGACCGCCGCGCACGCGCACCGCCTGATGTCGCAGATTGTGACCAAGTACGCAAACGACAAGGGGGTGATTGCGATGGCGAGCTGTTGTGGTGGCGATGACGCGCTGAAAGGACTGACCATAGAGGCGCTCGCGGCGATCCCGCCGCCCAGTAACGCGATTGTGAACCACGAGGGCGACGTGCGCATGGAGTTCTACGGCCCCGAGCGCGGGTCGGTGCCCTACCGCAGCCCGGTGACCAACCGCAGCTATCAGGTCGGGAACAATGCGATCAACCGCTTCGTGCACGTGCACCCGGCCGATGTGGACTGGCTGCTGAGCGTGATGGACATCCGCATCGTGCCGCCGGTCGCGCCATTCGTGCCCGCGCCCGAGGTGGCGACGGCAGACGCGCCCGAGGCTTCGCCCAAGGCGCTGAAGCCGACCAAGGGACGCGCGGCGCCCGAGGCATTGCGGCCATGAGGATAGCGGCGATTATGCCCTGCCGTGGCAGGCCCGAGCAAACGGTGCGCAACGTGCGCAGGCTGCTCACGACCGCTGGTGATGTGGCGTGGCAGCTGATCTGTATGGTCGACCGCGATCCGATTGTCGCGAAGGCGCTGGCGGCCGTCAATCCGCCCGTGTGGGTGATAGAGTGCGCTCAGCCAGGCTACTGGAACGCCTTGCAGCAGGCGACCGAGCAGTGGCCCGAGTTCACGCACCTCATAGGGCTCGCCAACGATCTGCTTCCCGGCATGCACTGGCTGCGCCGGGCGGCGGATGCCTACGAGGAGCTGTTCGGCGATGGACCGGGCATGATTGGCTTTAATGGCGATAGTCACGAGACCGAGCACAGCTGTCATTTTCTGATCAGCCGCGCGCTGCTCGATCGCTATGGCGGCTGGCCCGTGTGGTACGCGCACAACTTTGGCGACACCGAGCTGTGTCAGCGCGCGATTGCTGAGGGGCTGTACGCCAAGGCGCCCTATGCCATGCTGTACCACGATCATCCCTACTTCGGCGGGCAGGATGACGCGGTGTACGCGGAGGGCCGGGCGAACAGCGAGCGCGATCAGCGGCTCTTTGACCAGCGGAGACGGCAGGGATGGCCAGCAGTCGGCTCTCGATAATCGTTCCTACGCCGGATGGCGACGGCCTGGATCGCCTGATTGCGAGCATGCGGCCGCAGCTGGTGGCCGGCGATGAGGTGATCATCGTCGGCGACACGCACGAGGGGCCGCTGCCGCACGTGGAGGGGATCTGTCGCGTGCACGGCTTTCGCTACCTGGAGCACGACGCGCGCGGGCACGCCTGGGGCCATCCGCAGATCAATCAGGGCATGCGGGCGGCGACGGGCGACTATCTGGTGTTTATCGACGACGACGACGTGTTTGCGCCCGAGGGGCTGTGGGCCATTCGTCAGGCCATAGCCGAGCTTACAGAGCCGCGCGTGCTCATGTTCCGCTTCCACTGTGGGCGGCTCGGGCGCACGCTGCCGGAGACGCACGCGGTGATTGCGGACGCGATCGGCGGGCACTGCATTGTGCCGCCGAACATCCCCGGCAAGCTCGGGGAGTGGAGCGATCGCTACGGCGGCGATTACGATTTCATTACGAGCACGCTCGCGCACTGGCCTGAGGGGCCGGTCTGGCGTGATGAGATTATCGCGATTGCGAGGTAGGCCATGCTGAGCTTCCGCCCTGCGACAACCGATCCTGTGGATGCTGAGCTCATACGCGTGCTGCGCAACAGCGGCCGGCAGTGGATGACCCGCGATACCGCCGAGATCTCGCGCGAGGAGCAGCGCGCGTGGTGGGCCAGGCGCGACCCGGCCATGTGCCCGATCTGGATTGTGAGCATCGCGGCCACTACGATCGGCTACGGGCTGCTCAGGCTAGAGAACGATCGCTGGTGGTGCTCGCTGGCTGTTGCGCCGCGCGAGCGCGGGCACGGCTTCGGACGACAGATCTACGGCTATCTGGCGCGTGCGACCGAGGCGGATGTGTATGCTGAGATCCTGGCCGACAACACGCCCAGCATCCGCGCGGCGCTCGGGGCCGGCTTTCAGATCGCCTATGCGATGGATAAGCATGCCGTGCTGGTGTATCGGAAGAACCTATGATCGACGTCGCCGTTATCCTCCTATCTTACAACCGCCCGCGCATGCTCGACGAGGCTCTTGCCTCTATCGGCCAGCCCTGCGAGCTGATTGTCACCGACGACGGCAGCGACTTCGACGTGCAGTCCCGCGTGCGCCGCCACAATGCCGCCGCGCGCTTTGTGCTGGCACCGCCGATGTCCACGATCGAGCGCCTGCACACGCCGCGCCTGGGGCGGCTGATCAATCAGGCGCTCAGTATGGTTCAGTCACCGTATGTCACCTATCTGTGCGACGACGACCTGTTTCACCCCGAGTGGCTGAATCAGATCAGCGCATTCTTCCACCGCGCGCCCGGCCAGCACTGGACGCGCGGGACGTGGTACGCCTTTGAGGATGGCGCGGCGCCGGGGCGCGATGTGTGCCCGCTGGACGCTCGGCAGTTGACCACGGGCAACTTTGCGCACTGGACCGGGTGCTACAGCGGCTGCGGCATCCGCTGGAATGAGACCAGTGTGGCCTGCCATGATGATCTCTTTTTATGGGACGTTCATCGTTTCCACGATACATATTCGATCCCGCATTGTGGTGCAGTTGCGGGATGGAGACGATTACACGCCCATAATGCCTTGGCATACTGCACCGGTGCGCAGTATGCCCCACACGCGGCCGAATTGTTTACCAATGGCTGGTTAGAGTAGCTAATCGATATGAGACCACGACAAGCGATAAAGAATACGGTGAATGAGGCTACGCGCAACGCCAAACTGCCGCGCCAGCTGGACTTGAGATACGCCATCCGCACTGAGTCGGCGGATACTGCGCACATCGTCGTCCGTCAGCTTTGCGACTGGGTGATGTTCGCCGCGAACTTGCTTGTCATACTCTGCCTTGCGGTCACGACCCTTTGCGATCATGTCGTGCATATTATCGGCCTGCGTTCCAGCAAAGAGATGATCAGGCCGCACACACAACTTCGTATCGCACCGGTGGCAGATAACCATGCCTCGGGGGATCGGGCCATAGGCCAGCTCATACGCCGTCCGGTGCGCGCCGACTTGCGGGCCTTTACTGACAGTAAAGCGTCCATAGCCGTTCGAAAACTGATCGCCAACCCACAGCCAACAGTCAGAGGTTTTATGAACTTTCGACCAAAAGCGGGTAGCATCGTCCGTGGTATACTTGGGGCACATATCGACCTCCAATCGATGTGTCATGCCACGGGTGTTAGCGCACCGCGTGGCTTTGTTATGCCTAATTATAGCACGGATGTGCGAATATGATAAGTCTTTTTAAAGTCTCCATGGCCGACGACGCGGCCGCGCGCGTGGCCGACGTGCTGGCCTCGGGATACATCGGGCAGGGCGAGCAGGTCGAGCGCTTCGAGGCGGCGCTGCAGCAGCTGCTCGGCACGCCCGCGCCGCCGCTCACCGTCAACAGCTGCACCAGCGCGATCGACCTCGCGCTGCACCTGATTGGCCTACGCCCGGGCGATGAGGTGATCACCACGCCGGTCACCTGCACCGCGACGAATAGCCCGATCGTCAATCGCGGCGCGACGCCCGTGTGGGCGGATGTGAACCCGCTCACGGGCCTGATCGACCCCGCCGACGTGGCGCGCAAGCTCACCCCGCGCACGCGCGCGATCGTGGCGGTCGATTGGGGCGGCGCGCTGTGCGACTACGCGGCGCTGAAGAAGTGGAGCGTCCCGGTCATTCAGGACGCGGCGCACAGTCTGGGCGCAGGCATCGGCGGGGACTATGTGTGCTGGTCGTTCCAGGCGATTAAGCATCTGACCACGGGCGATGGCGGCGCGCTGTGGTGCCCAGCGTATGACATGGAGCGCGCGCGGCTGCTGCGCTGGTACGGGCTCGATCGGCGCAGCAAGGCCGACTTCCGCTGCGAGCAGAACATTCAGGAGGCCGGCTACAAGTACCACATGAACGACATTGCGGCATCGATCGGGCTGGCGAACCTGCCGCATGTGGAGAACCTGATTGGCGCGCATCAGTTCAACGCGGCCGAGTACAACTGCCGCCTGAACGGCGCGCCGGGCGTGGTGCTGCCGCCGTGGTCGGACGCGTCGAGCTGGTGGCTGTACACGCTGCTGGTCGAGGACCGCGCCGCCTTCATCGCGCACCTGGCCGAGCGCGGCGTGGCAAGCAGCCCGGTGCACGCACGCAATGACACGCACGCGGCGTTTCACTTCCCGAACGGCCCGCTGCCGGGCGTGGACGTGTTCGCCAGTCGCAACGTCGCGATCCCAGTCGGCTGGTGGCTGAGCGCGGCGGATCGGCGCCAGATTATCGAGGCGGTGCGCGCATGGACTGGCTAATGTTCGTGCTGGCCGCGCTGGCCACGCACCGCGTGAGCTTCATGGTTAGTAGTGAAGAGGGGCCGTTTGGTGTGTTTACCAAGCTGCGCGGTGCGCTTGACCCGGACCAGCGCACGTGGGTCGGGCGCGGGCTGAACTGCATCAAGTGCATTTCGTTCTGGGTCGGCTGGATTGTCGCGGCATTCCTCCCTCAGAGCGGCTGGGCGAGCTACGTGCTCACGGCGCTGGCCCTCTCAAGCGTGGCGATCGGCTTTCAGAAGTGGACGGAACGGAGATAACATCATGGCGGTGAAACTCGGGGGCGGCGCTGCTGCTCCAGCCTATCTTGTCGATCCGGCCACGGGCGCACCGTATGCGGCCACGGGCGGCGGCGGTGGCGGCGGTGGTGATGCGAGCGCGGCGAACCAGGCGACGCAGATCACGGCTGAACAAGCGATTTTAGCAAAGCTGATCGCGGCCCCGGCGACGGAGGCCAAGCAGGATACGCAGATCACCGCGCTCGGCTCCCTCACCGAAACTGCGCCCGCTTCGGATATCGCATCAAGCGGCCTCAACGGCCGCTTGCAGCGCATTGCGCAGAACATCACGACGCTGATCGCATCCGTGCTCAAGGTTGGCGGCAACGTCGCCAGCGGCGCGACTGACAGCGGCAATCCGGTCAAGGTTGGTGGCGTCTACAACAGCACACCACCGACGCTCACGAACGGACAGCGCGGCGACATTCAGATGGATGCGCAAGGTGGGCAGAAGGTCAGCGGAACGTGGCTGACTCCGACCTGGACAAACATTGTTGCGTTGAATGGTGATGGCATCGCAGCAATGGACGCAAGCGCGTACAGATCCTTCAGCTTGATGCTGTCTGGAACGTGGTCTGCAACCATAAAAGTCCAGGGATCGCTTGATGGCACAAACTGGTACGACTTGCGAATGCTTCGCACAACCGATGCAATTCCTTTTGCGTCTGTGACCGCATCTAGTCTGTTTTATGGCGCAGTACCGCCAGGAATTCAGATACGTGTACGTGCAACCTCCTACACGAGCGGCACTGTTAATGGCGCTTTCTCTCTCTCTGCATTGCCACTCGGACCACAAGAGATGTCGGCCAACATATCGAATCAGAATGGCGTGGGATTGCCGTCACCATCCTCGAGCTATGGAAACACGGACGGATTTTCGGCGGTGGTTTCACTTCCACCTGTAGCGGCATTCCTCGAAGGCTTTAACGGCTCGACGTGGGATCGTATTCGTTCAGATGCGGGCAAGTTTCTGCAAGTTGCCACCGCTGCCACGCTGATCAAGACCGCCACACCGACCGTCTCGACCACGCCAGCCTACAGCGCAGGCGATAACATCGGCGGTCTGATCTCGCTGACCTCTGCCGTGCGCTACGCAGCAGGCGGCGGCACGATCACGAGTGTGGTCATCTCGGATAAGGCCAAGCAGAGCGCCGCGATTGATGTGGTGTTTTTCACCGCCAACCCTGGCAGTACCACGTTCACCGACAACGGCGCACTTGCGGTCAACGCCGCCGATCTTGTCTCAATCGTCGGTGTGATCAGCGTCACATCCTGGTCGGCGTTCTCGGCCAATTCAGTCGGCTCGGCGCTCGGCCAATCGCTGCCATTCGTGCTGGCGAGCGGCACGACACTGTACGCGGCACTGGTGGCGCGTGGTACGCCGACGTATGCCAGCACGAGCGACATTCAGATCACCGTCGGCATTCTGCCGGATTAGGACGCACGATGCCACTTGGAGCGAGACGGATATTGGTGGAGCGATCCCGAACGGATCTCGTTCGGGCGGGCCTCGTGGCCGAATACCGCTTTGACGAGGGCGCTGGCACAACGCTCACGGATTACGCGAATGGCTTTAATGGCTCATTGGCCGCGCCGACAGCAACGCCAGTATGGAATAGTCAGGGACTCACGTTCGATGCGACTGACGATAAAGTGTCGCTCCCGCAAGCAGATGTACAGGTGGCGAATCAGCTCGCGCATACGGTCATGCTGGTGTGCAAAACGCCGCGCGTGAACGAATTGCTCTACAGTGAAGGCACTGGCGGATCGGCGGAATGGTTTTACTTGGAATTGACGCCCGCGACCGGCAGGGCAAAAGCGCGTTGGCGACGGGAGTCTGTGACCGCATACGATGTGCCTATAAACACGACAAACGCCGTCGCAGCGAATACATGGTGCTGCATCACCGCGCGTCGAAACGGCGTGAATGCAGATGTGTCACTGAATGCCGTTTTTGCCAGCCAGGGATCGTCTGCACTACTTGGATCTCAGGCGCTCGGCACGCGAGGCAACGCCTTTCTAAACGCCCCCACTGGATCAGCGCTGCCCGGCTCGTCGGGCTTGTCAGCCGCATACATGCTGTTTTACTACCGCTATTTGAGTAACTCGGAAGTCACGGCCAATTACAACGCACTCAAGACGATTCTTTCGGCGCGTGGCATCGCCCTACCGTAAGGAGCACACACATGGCAACCAACGAAACCGCCTTCATCACACGCCTACGCACCGTCGCTTCGCAGTGCATCGAACTCTCCAACGACTTCGCAGCACTGGCCGGGGAGTGGGAACACCGCCACTACGCTACCGAGTTGACCGCCGAGCACTTCGGTGGCGCGAACCAGGACGTGACGCCCGAGCAGGCGCAGGCAGTCATGCAGGCGCTTGGGGTCATCCTTGGAGGTATTACGAGCGAGCAGAAGGATGCCGTGTACGCGGTGAAGGTGTAGGCGTACACGCCTAGAGCGTATAGGATCAAACGCCCATGAGTGACCTCTGGCGCGCGGCACAAATACTCGGCAGGCGCTTTGGCTACTGCGGGTCGGTTGCCGTCTACCGCCCGCCTGCGGCACTACGCCGATCAACTCAAAGCAGAGAAGTCTGCCTGATCACCTTCGTGCTGCTGATGCTCGGTCTGGCGATCGCCATTCTGGGCGCGGTGTTTGGCTACTGGAGGTTGCCGTGAGTCTTCCACTCGACATCTGGCGTCAGGAGATGGGCTACAACCCCTGGCACTTCTGGGGCCTGGCCAACGACCGCGTGCCCGTGAACGCCACGTGCTCGGATCTCATTCTGGAGTACAGCTGGCAGGGATCGGATGCGGCCGGGCGCGACGATCTGCGCCGCGCGATCGCGCGCGCCGAAAATCGGCTGTTCGCCTATCTGGGGTATCGCGTCGCGCCGCAGTACGCAGAGGCGACCGTGGACTGGCCGCGCGCAGAGCCGCCGATGCTGATGCGGCTCTATGACATGGACGCCACAGGCCGGCGCGTGGCGACGGTGGCGCCCGAGGGCTATGTGCAGGCCATGGGCGTGGAGCAGCTCACCCCGATTGGCACCGCGACAGTCGCGGGCAGCACCCTGGTGTACAGCGATGTGTTCAGCACCGGCTTTGCAGACACCTTCACGATCACGCTGCCCGTGCCCGTGGGGATGACGCTGAGCGCCGATCAGGTGGCGGTGTATGTGGCGGCGGCCGATCGGCTGGATGGCGCGGCCGCGAGCGAGCGCTGGCGTGTGCAGCCCGTGAGCGTGCGGGTGAGCGGCGGCAACGTGATGATCGTCGGGCGGCGCTGGCTGGTGGTCAAGCCGATCAAGTATGAGGCGCCGGCACTCCGCGCGCTCGATCCGAGTGACGCGGCCAACTTCGTGACCAGCCTGGAGGTGTATCAGCGCACCACCAACGCCGGGGGCACGACGGTGGGCGACTGCCAGGCCACGCTGATCTACGAGTCGGGCCAGTGCTGCACCAGTTTCAGCAGCGACCCGGCCACCACCGGCCTGGTGATTGCGCGCGCGGGTATCCGCGATGGTCGGCTCGGGCTCGTCACGCCGGCGGCGTCGGTCTACGACGCCAGCAGTGGCGCGTGGTCGGACATCTCCAGCACGAGCTGCGCGGGCGACCCCGACCGCGTGACGCTGCGCTACCTCGCCGGGTATCCGCTTGGCGCGGACGGCCAGATGGACGCGCGCATGCAGCAGATTGTCACGATGTTCGCGGCGGCTGAGCTGAAGCGACGTATCAGCGCCTGCCGGGATGCGAACGAGCGGCTGCACGATCTGCAGATCGATCTGACCTTGCAGGCGACCGAGACCGAGCGCTATCAGGTCAGCCAGCAGGATCTGAGTAATCCGTTTGGCGTGCGGAAGGGCCATGTGCAGGCCTGGCGCGCCGCATCCGATCTCTACCTTCGACGCGGCACGACCGCCTAACACCAAGGAGACAGCAGCATGGCAGCCACTCAAACCAACGAAGTCGTCACACAAAGTTTTATTCGCGCGTTCACCCAGCGCGGCGGGCCATCGCCCAGCAATGCGCTGCGCTACGCCGGCATGGATGAGCAGTATCTGATGGTCGGTGACATCAGCCGGCCCGATCGCGGCGGCATCAATCCGATCAACGTCAACGACCCGCGGCGGCGCGGCGGGTTTCTCCGCACCGGCTACACGATCGACGCGCCCGACATCCCGACCGCGCAGCTCACCCTCAAGCAGAAGTGGGGCGGCGTGCCCTGGTACAAGTTCCGCCTCGACTGCCCGATCTCGGTCTACGAGACGATCGGGCCGTGCACCGATCCCTCCGACCCGATCAACGGCTGGCAGACGCTCGGCATCCTCTCGCGCGGGCTGTCAAGCGACAAGACCTACGCCGGGCGCACGCCGTTCGATGGGTCGGATGAGACCACCGCGCAGATCAGCTTCTCCTGGATGGGCGATGTGTACGACGTCGGCGCGCTTATTCTGGGCGAGGCCGCGAGCGTGGATGTGACCACCGAGGTGGTGGACGTGATCTACGGCGGCTCGCAGGCCTGCAGCGACTGCGGCCCGGCCAATGATGGCACCAAGTGGGTCTACGCCTTGCAGCAGACCGCCGGCGGGTCTTCAGCCGTGAACGCCAAGGTGCTGTACTCGACCGACTCCGGTGCGACCTGGGCGACGTCCGCGCTAACCGGGCTGGGGGTCGGCGTGCTCGCGACCGCGATCGCGATTGTCGGGCAGTATCTGGTGGTGGTGGCGAAGTCCGAGAACGCCTACTACGTCAGTCCGATCAATCAGCTCACCGGCGCGCCGGGGGCGTGGACCAAGATTACGACCGGGTTTGTCGCGACCAAAAACCCGAATGACATCTTCGTGCTCAGCCCGACGCAGGTGTTCCTCGTGGGCGACGGCGGCTACATCTACAAGTCGTCCGACATCCTCTCGGGCGTGACGGTCGTGAACGCCGGCAACGCGACCACGAACAATCTGACACGCATCCACGGCGCAGCGAATGTGCTGCTCACCGTGGGGGCGTCCAACACCATCCTGAAGTCGATCGACGGCGGGCGCACCTGGGCGGCCACCACCACCAACGTCACGGGTGCCTTGTCTGCCGTCGCGGTCGTCTCACCGCTGATTGCCTACGTCGGCGGCACGAACGCGGGCGTGGGGATCGTGTTCTACACCGAGAACGGCGGCGAGACATGGGTGGCGCTCACGCTGCCGGGCGCGGCGCTGCTCGCGGTGCAGGACATCGTGTTTGCGACCGCGGAGGTCGGCTACATCGCGGCCACGCGCAGCGGCCCCACCGCCGTGGTGTTCGGGACCGTGTTTGGCGGCAATAAGTGGAGCGAGGCTGGCAGCAGCCGCTTCCCATCCGCGCCGGTCTACAGCCGCGCCAATCGCCTGGCCTTCCCGGATGTGCCCGATCTGCAGGTCGCGGCCGGGAACCTCGCGGTGGGCGGTCTGGCCGGCGCTGGCGTCGACGGCGTGGTGTATCTGGCCAGCACGCCGGCGCTGTAAAACGGAAAACGTAAAACGGAAAACGGAAAACAGAACGCGCGCGGCAGGGTCGGCCGGCCTGAGGGGATGCCTCCACATCCCCGCGCCGCGCGCTCTCACTGGAGGGTTGCAGGAGGGCAACAGATCATGGGACAGGGCAGAAACGCGCCACCCGAGCGGCTGGAACCATTCACGTTTCAGGACACTGGGCGCAGCGTGCAGATCCGCAAGGTGAGCACGCTGATCCGCTCCGAGATTCGGCGCCAGATTGTGGCCGATCCTCACTTCGCCGAGCCCGCGCCGCCGACATCCGAGGTCGACTACGGCAACGGCATGGTGCAGATCGCCAACCGCGCGCACCCGACCTATCAGCAGCTGCTGCGCGAGTGGGAGCAGCGCGTGCAGGAGGAGCTGAGCGAGCGGCTGAAGCAGATCGTGCTCACGCGCGGCGTGGTGGTGGATGCGATCGATGGTGCGGCCGTGCAGTCCACGCGCGCGGATCTGGCGTCCATCGGCATTGATACGACCGCCTATGACGACCGCTACGTGTATCTGGCGTTCGTGTGTATCGGGTCGGACGCCGACTGGACTGAGCTGCTGCGCGCGGTGTTCCAGCGAGCAGCGCCGCAGGAGGCGGCGATTGCGGCCCACATTGCCACGTTTCCAGGCGACGTATCGGGGCAAGGATCTGTGGAGTGAGGCGCTCGACCCGCCCGCGGGCGAGATCGGCTACGCGGCCGAGTTCGAGTATCTGGAGGCCGCGCACTTTTGGGACTACGAGTGGGAGCGCTTCGACGCGCTGGACGGTGATGCGCAGGCGCTGATCATTGCGCACTACCGGACGACGCAGCGCATGCGGGCGGTGGACGCCTGGCAGCAGCATCTGAAACGGAAAAAGCCGGATGGAAACAGTCGGTCTACATCTCGAAGCAGACGGCGCCGATAACTATCTGCGCGCGCTGACGCAGGGCGCCAAGGCGGAGGAGGCGATCGCCGCTGCCGCTGGCGGCGCTGCGTCGGCCATCAACGGGCTGGATGCCAGCTTGAGTGCGGCCGACAAACGCGCCGCCGCCGCCTTTGACGAGCTGACCCGACTGTCGAATGAAAACAAGGCGCTCTCCAGCAGCGCGGATACCGCGAGTGACGAGCTGCTCGGGATGAGCAAAGCCACCGACAAAGCCGCCTCCAGCGCGGGTGACTTTGGGGATGGCGCGGGCAAGGCCGGCAAAGGGGCCAAGGGGCTGGGCGACGAGTCGGAGGACGCCGGCAAGAAGCTCAGCGTGATGGACAAGATCGCCACGGGCGCGGCCGAGCGCGTCGGTCATCTGCTGACCGATGGCTTCGCCGCCGCCGGCCAGGCCGTGCTGTCGTTTGCGACCGATGGGGTCTCAAAGGCCGGCGACTTCGAGGCCGGGATGAAGCGCTTCGCCTCGGTTACGGGCGAGTCGCTCAAAGACAGCGGGCAGTCGCTCGACGACTTTCAGAAGCTGTTCATCCAGATGGGCCGCGACTTACCTGTAAGTACCGCCGACGTGCAGCAGGCCGCGATCGAGATGGCGAAGGGCGGCATTGAGCCGGCCACGATCGCCGCCGGCGGACTGAAAACCGCGCTCGATCTGGCCGCCGCCGGCGAGGTCGGGATCGCGGAGAGTGCCGAGATCCTGAGTAAGCAGCTGGGCGTGTGGGTCGATAAGTCGGCCGACGCGGCCGACAAGGCTGCGTTTCTAGCGCAGTCGGCCGATCTGATCAGCCAGGCCGCGAATGCCTCGACCGTGGATGTGGACGAGCTGGCGCTGGGTCTCTCGAATGTGGGCGGGATCGCCAAGGTCGCCGGCCTCTCGTTTCAAGAGACGGTCACGACGATGGCGCTGCTCAGCCCGGGCTTTAGCAGCGCCGCCGACGCCGGAACCTCGCTCAAAACGATGCTCACGCGCTTGCAGCCGACCACGGACACGGCCGCATCCGCCATGAAGGATCTGGGGCTGCTGACCGCTGAGGGCACCAGCAAGTTCTACGACGCAGAGGGGTCGTTTGTCGGGATGGACAAGGCCGCCGAACTATTGCACGGCAGTCTGGACGGGCTGAGCGAGGCGCAAAAGACCGCCAAGCTGCAGGCGATCTTCGGGAATGATGCGTTTCGGGCCGCCGCGCTCCTGGCCGAGCAAGGCGCCAAGGGCTTTGGCGACATGGGCGAGGCGATGCGCAAGGCCGGCTCGGCCGCAGCACAAGCCGCCGCCAAGCAGCAGGGCTGGAACGTCGCGACCGACAATCTGATGGGCTCGCTCGAAGCCTTCCAGATCACGGTCGGCGGCGCCACGCTGCCGCTGCTGACCACGCTGGTCAATCTGCTCTCCTCGGGCATCAATGTGATCACCGACTACGCCGATGCCACGCTCAAGGGCGAGACGGCGCTCTCAGCGATCGCGGGCGTGGTCAAGGATGCGTTTGTCCCGGCGATCGCGGCCGCGAGTACCGCGCTGCTTATTTACGGGGCCAGTGCGCTCGCGCCCATGCTGGTCAACCTGCCGGCTATGACCGCCGTGCTGATCTATCAGACCAGCGCCTGGATCGCGAATGCCGCCGCCATGGCGCTCGCGGCTGCGCCGTTTGTTCTGCTGGCCGCCGCTGTGGGCGGGGTGGTGTATGCCTATCAGAGCTTTACGAGCAAGGTCGAGGACGCGACCACGGCCCTGCTCGAAAGTAAGCCGTGGTGGAACGAGTCGTCGGCGGCGATCGCCGACTACGCGACCCAGACCGGCAAGGCCAAGGATGCGCTCACTCCCTACGCGCAGGGCGTGACGGCGCTGCGCGAGGAGATTCAGCGCGAGGTCGAGGACCTGGGCAAGCGCGAGGCGGCCGGGCATCTCTCCGACGCGCAGATGCAGGCCGAGCTGGCGACCATCCAGGCGCACCGCGATGGGCTGGTCATCGCGACCGCCGCCTACACCGAGCAGGAGCAGGCGATCATCAAGGCGTCGGCCGCGACCATGACCGCCACCTCTGAGGCCGGCAAGCTCACGGGCAGCACGGCCGAGCTGAGCACGCAGGTCAGCCTGACTGCCGGCGATATTGAGACCTTAGGCAAGAAGATTGCGGAGACGTATCAGAAGGGCCAGGAGGCGGTGCAGGGCTACGCCACCAACCAGAGCGAGTTCCTGGCCGGGGTCGAGCAGCGGCAGGCCGATCATGCCGAGAAGATCGCCGAGCTGGAGGCCAAGAAGCAACAGGCCACCACCGACGAGCAAAAGCAGGGGATTGACGAGCAGATCAGAGCGGTCAATCAGTCCTACGCCGACCAGGAGACCGCCGCCGCCGGCAGCTACGCCCGCCAGCAGGCCCAGCAAAATGCGCACCTCGGGCAGATGCTGATCGACTACACCGTGGCCCAGGCATCGCTCGGCAACATCAGCAAGGAGAAGGCGGCCGAGATCACCGGTGCGCTGGAAAAAGAATACGGGCTGCAAGAGTCGAGCGTGGCCTCCACGTTTCTGCACATGGCCGGCTCGATCGATACGTTCGCCGCCAGCTCGGGCAAGTCGGTGGATACGCTGACCGCCGATCTGAAAGACCAGCAGCAGCAGGCCGCCGACACGCAGAAGGGCATGGACGACTACGCCAAGACGTATGAGGCGAAAGCCGTCAATAACTTCTTGGACGCCAAGCTGGATGCCGAAGCCTACACGCGCAGCTTAGAGAATGTGCCCAAAGAAGTGCAGACCGAGTTCATCATCACCAAAAAGACGATCGAGACGTACGAGAAGCACGCCGCGCGCGACGACCCCGAGGGCAAGGCCACCGGCGGGCCGATCGAGGCCATGACGCCCTACCTGGTGGGCGAGCGCGGCCCTGAGCTGATCATGCCCGGCGTGGACAGCACCGTGCTGACCGCCAGCGAGACGCGCCGCGCGCTCAGCATGCCGCCCACGGGCGGCGGTGGCAGCAGCGGCGGCCGCACCGTCAATCTGTTTGTGGACGCGCGTGGGTCCAGTCTGAGTATGGCCGACATCCAGCGCGGCGTGCAGGCCGGGCTGCGGGCCGAGGGCAATAGCGCGGACGTGCAGATCCGCACGGGGGCATTCTAAATGTTTGAGTTTCTGGAATTGACCGACGGCACAGTCGGCAACGCCTGCGAGCTGACCGATGGGATCAGCTACGCGCTGGTCTCGTTCGCGCCCGTCATCCCGCCACTGCGCGACGACCTGCTGGGCGCGCGATCGCCGTGGGCCGAGACGCAGGCGGTGATCACCTTCCATGCGATGGGCGAGACGGCGGCGGTGGCGTATGCGGCCGCGCGCGCGCTCAACAGCCTGCTGGACAATGCGCGGCGCTGGGCCGATGGGCTGAGCGTGACGCCGATCCGGCTGCGCGCGAAGGCGCAGGGCTCGACGCTGCCGGTGCTGGAGGCGCCCGTGTTTGGCCGCGCGCGCGGCGGGCCGCCGAATATGGCGCTGCCGGCGATCTACTCGACCACCTATCAGAAGTATGTGATTGAAAACATCACGATCACCATGACGCTGGGCACGCCGTTTCTGAGCAAGCTGAGCGAGAGCGCCAGCGGATCGGCCGTCGCGAACCCGGGCGTGATGACGGTCACCATGCCGAGCGCGCCGGCCACGCCCGGGCCGTGCGTGGTCACGCTCGCGGGCTTTGCGCTGAGCGCGTCGGCGGTGCTGGACATCCCCGATGGGTATCTGCTGCTCGCGACCGATCCCTTCGCGCTTGGCGGCGGCATCGCGCTGTTTCAGGGCGAGAGCCCCTTCACGCAGACCTTGGCGGCCGGCGCAGCCTTCACGGCCACCGCTGACGCCACGGCGCGCGCGTCAAACGGCAACGTCGGGCGGCTGAACCACGCCGCCGCTGCGGCCGGCGCGGAAAGTCGGTTGTTCTATGCGCTGCTGAACTGGGGGGCCAGCCGCCGCATGGCGGTGTTCTGCACCGTGCGCAATAACAGCGCCAGTGTGTGGTCGATTCGCGCAGAGAACGTGCGCGTCGATCTGGCGCTCGCGACCCCCGGCACGCGCACGACCGTGATTGCGGCCGGGCCGAGCAACCCGCAGGTGCTGTTTCTAGGCGAGCTGGACTACATGGATGGCAGTGAAGGCCTGAATATCTACGCGGCGGCCACGACGATCAGCGGCACGTGCACGCTGGACATCGATACCATAGCGATTGTCGATATGACGGACGGCCGCGCGATCATTCTGCAGGTGAGCGGGCGGCGCGTGACGATGCTCAATTTACTCCCGTCATCCGCCGTCGATCTGCGCGTAGAGACGCGACCGCTGCTCGACCCCAATCCGCGCGCGCGGCACACCCAAGGCGGCGCCTCGCTCCCGACCAGCTACAGCGGGTCGCCCAGCGTCTGGCTGGGCGGCAGTGTGATCAAGCTGCTGTGGTACGCCACGCATCTGTTTGGCGGGACCACGCCGTACTGGACCACGCAGAACGCGGCCGGATCGGCGGCCGTGAGCCTGACCCCGACGATCACGCGCCAGACGACCTATCTGGTGTGTGAATGAGTGCGCAGCTCAGCATCTTCACGCGCGCGAATGGCGTGCTGCTCGCCGACGACACGGCGATTCTGCGCGCGTGCAGCTTCAGCACGAACGTGCACGGCTGCGCCGATCTGCGCGCGTCCGCGCCCATGGTGCTCGACCGCGCGTTTGCGCACTACGACTGGCCCGCGCTGCCGCATGCGCTGCTGCGCGCGGACGGCGCGACGCCGTATGCCGGCCGCCTGGAGGACATTGCGATCGGCGGCGATGGCCTCAGCATGACCGCGCTGGGGTATAGCCGCGCGCTCTCGGACACGCGGTACACCGCGCTGTGGAGCACGTCGAAAGTGGGCGACTGGCAGCCGATCACCAGCCGCGAGTATGGGCTGGCGAATGAGACGCTCTACAACCTCGACCAGAACAACCGCCTGTACAGCTCGCTGAAGAAGGATGCGGCCTATCGCACCGGCAATGACCTGATCGGCTGGGAGATCTCCGTCCCGAACGGCGGAGGCCGCGATATCGCCGGCGTGTCGTTTGATATCGCGTGGAGTTTGCCGACGAACTGGATCATTGCCTACGGCACCGCGCTGGACGCCTTTTTGAACGGCAATGTCACGATCGGGATCGTGACGAATACCGGCGGCGCCAACCAGACCACGCTGCACGTCGCGCTCGGCACGCCGCGCGCGACCTTCTACGTCGTCTGCTACAACGGCAGCGGCGTGACCTACACCAACACGGGGCTGGAGGACTACGCGCGCTTCATGACGATCACCAATGTGCGCGTGGTGACCGATACAAGCACGCGCGTGGCAACCACCACCACCGCCGTTGTGCTGGGGGGCACCAACGTCACAATCCCGGTCGTGTCGTCGGCCGGGATGTACGTCGGGCAGCAGATCCAGTTCGGATCGAGCGCGCCGGGCAACGGCTACACCTTTGTCGTGTCGGCCGTCCCCGACGCCACGCATGTCACGGTCGTGAACACCGGCGCGCTGGCGAGCGCCGCGTCGGGCGCGGCCGTGCAGGCGCATCGCGTGCTGGCCGATACGATCGTCCGCGACCTGCTGGCCACGGTGGTGGCGCAGAACCCCACGCAGCTCAGCGCGGCCGCTGGATTGATTGCCTCACCCGGCGTGGATCTGCTGGATGAGCAGTACCTTGACATGCCGCCCAGCGCGATCCTCGACCGCCTGATCACGCTGGGCGACACGCAGTCGCCGCCGCGATCCTGGGCCTGGGGCGTGTGGGATGACCAGCAGCTGTTCTTCTGGCCCGAGGGCACGAACGGCCAGTCGTGGTACGTAGACATCTCCGACCTCGATCTGCAGCGCACGATCGACACGCTCGCCAACCGCGTGTACGCGACCTACCAGGACACGAACGGCCGCACCGTGCGCACGGCCGCCACAACCGACGCGGCCAGCGTCACGCGCATGGGCCTCACGCGCACCGCGCAGATCGGCGCCTCGACCACCAACGCCGCGCAGGTGGCCGCGCAGCAGTCCGTGGCGCTCGCGGACGCGGCCAACCCGCCGCCGCGCTTTGGCATCACGGTCGACGCGGTGTACACGTCGGCGGGCGGGCGCGCGCCGATCTGGTTGCCCAGAGCCGGCGACACGGTGACCGTGCGCAATCTGCCGCCCACGATCTCGATCGACATCGATCGCATCCGCACCTTTCGCATCGCGCGCACGAGTTGCGATCTGATCGCGCGCACGCTGCATATCGAGCCGGCCGTGCCGCTGCCGAGCCTGGCCGCGCTGCTCGCGCGCACGGCGGCCGGCATTAAAGGATAACCGCTATGACCACCATTGCTCGCGCTCTGCTGCTGCTCTGCCTGCTCGCCTTTGTCGCGCCATCTCGCGCCGCCGAGCCGCCGCTGACACTCTACGCCGCGCCCTACCCTGGCGACACGCGCACGGGCCAGGTCGTCGAGGTCGTCTTGTCACTCTACGGCACATCGCCCACGCCGCTGGCCTACACGCTGGACGCGCCCGTGCCCACCGGGCTGCAGCTGCTCAGCACGCAGGCGAACACCAGCACGATCGCGCTCGATCGGCCAGTGACGATCGCGCTGCGCTACCGCGTGACCGCGCCAAACGACGGCCGCTATGTGCGGCTGCGCTACCGTGTGCGCGCTGGGGCCGATGTGGCCAGTGTCGAAACGGCGGTGCGCGTGGGGTCGGTGGCGTGGCCGCCGGCGCAGTTCGTGCGAAAGTCGTTTCTGCCGTATGTGCGAAAAACGCCGTGAGGCACGTTGAGTATACAGAGCACACACAAACGCCCCGCGATCATGACGATCGCGGGGCGTTCTCTGTTGGTGAGCCTACGGAATGCTGGCGATCTGCCGCTCCAGCTCGGTGAGCGCCGCCGCCTGATCGCCGCACGACCAGGCGACCGCATAGCCGCTCGGCACGCGCGTGCTGCTGCCGTTCGTATACGTCACGGTGCGCTCGACCGCGCGCCGCACCACATAGGCGGCGTTCTGCTCGGTGCAGCTCTGGGCCACGGCGGGCGGGTGACTGGTCGACCGAGGCACGGGCGCGGCTGAGAACAGCAGCAGCCAGGCCAGCAGCAAGAGAAGCAGGGGTGTGATTTTCATGGTCGTTTGCCTCCATAGGTGTCTGGCGTGACGGTCTGCGCCAGGTTCCGGTCGCGCCCGATCTGCGCATCCCAGGCCGCCTGCGCCGCCGCCTGCAGCGCATCATACGAGTCTGCGCCACAGCGTTGCGCGCTCACGCCGCCGCCCGAGACGGTCGCGCACTGCGTTGGCGCGGGCGGGGCTTCTTTGTACACCACGGCTGGCGCGGCGGGTGGTGGTGGTGGTGGTGGGCTGGTCGGCAGCGGTGTGGGCGGGGCCAAGTCGGCCAGGCGCGCATCAGGCGCGAGCTCGCGTGCGGAGATCCATACCTTGCCCGATCCTGCCGCCTCGATCTGTGTCCAGTTCAGCCCAAGCCGCGCCGTGGGCGTGTACGCGCGCCCGGCCTCGATCGTGCCCAGATACGCACCGTCTGGCGCGGCGAACGCGCCCACGGGCCGTGGGAGCGTGGCCAGGGCAGGCGCTGACGACTGCGGCAAGACTGCGGCGCTCTGCCCGTGACTCGGGGCCGTGGGCGGCAGGGCGGGCGCGGGCGCGGGAATGGCGGCAGCTGGCGCGCTCGGCACGCTACGCGCCATATACAGCACGGCCAGCAGCACGGCGATGCATGCGACCACGCCGCCGGCGATCTGCGCGCGTGTGGCCACGGCGGCCGGGCGCGCGGGCGTGGCACTCGGGGCTGGAGCGGGCAGCAGATCGGCCAGCGAGCGATCGGCGGCAGGTGCGGCCGGTGGTGCAACGTGCTGGAGATCGACCTTATGGTCGGGGGTCAGCGGTCGGAAGGTTGCCATTATGCCACCTCACGTTCTGTAAAGTAGTAGGTGTTGCGGCCATCGGTGCTGCGCTCGACCAGGCCCTGCGCTATCCATGCCGCGATCCGCTCGCGCGCCGATCGATCCGACTTGTTAATGATGACAGCGAGGTCGCCCACTCCCCACACGCCACCTCCAGCCTTATCAGCAAACTTGACCATGGCTTCATACTCCGCGGCGTAGCGCGGCGTACTGCCGCGTACTGCCGCGGGGCGCGGCGGGGACGATTGCGGGGCACCACGGGGCTGAAATGCGGGGAGGTCGGGGGCAGCGTCCTGATGCGATCGGCGCGAAATACCGTCCCGTTGGGCGGGGATGGTGCGGAGGCTGGCGGGATCTGGCGGGGCATCCGGCAGATCCTTATACTCCACATACTCATACGCCTGCTCGATCTGATCGGCCGGCCCCTCCAGCCACGCCTGCACCTCCTCCATTTTCGCAATAATCTCGGCATCCTCGGCGATGCCCAGCGCGCGCTGCACATCCGCCGGCACGCTCTGCAAGCTTGCCACTCGACGCAGCGAGTCGGCGATGCCCATATGCAGGCCGCGAATTGTTTTGTATGCCTCTTCGTGATCTTTGGGAAGCATATCCGTCCAGGCCATCGACGCCAGCACGGCGGCGCGGATCATGCGCCCCTCAATCACGGCGATCTCACCGTCGTGCAGCTTGCGCAGCTTCTTGATCTCGTGCGCCTGCTGGATGATCAGCATCTGCTGGCCCGGCGACTGATACGCAAACTGCATGCTCGGCACAAACACCGACCCGACCAGCGCGGCCACAAACGCCGGGATCTGCATGCCGGTCTGAAACACGGTCGGTGCGGCGGCCTGCAGCCAGGACCACATTGTTTGTCCACCAAAAGCAGTCAGCACGAGCGCAAACACCAGCACCGCCAGCTGGCCAGGGTAGGCCCATGTCTGCTTCTGGAGGTACGCGCCGGTCGGGCTGTTTGGCAGCAGCATCGACCAGAACAGCGGGACGACCACCGCGTACACCACGCTCAGCACCAGCGTGAAGATCCCGAGCGCGGAGAGGAGCTGCGCCGGCGCCGCGCCGATCGGGGTCATCACGACCTGCCATGCCTGATACCACCAGTACAGAAACGCGCCGACAAACCCAAAGCTCAACAGAAACAGCACCTGCTGCCCGGTTGTCTGGGCGACGCGCTGCAGTGAGAGTTCCTTTGTCGCCATAGCTCGAACATCCTTTCGTCTGGCGAGCCATGCTACAATCGCACAGCTCGCATTGCCTCATTCAATGCGGGCGCCGGATGCGGTGTGTTCTGAGCACGCCGCATCCATCGTATCAAAATGGGATCGATTTGTGACCGGTTTACTTCTTGAGCCGCTTGCTCATGGCCTGGCGGGTAATGCCGTGGGCATCGGCCGCCGCCTGAATGCTCGGATACTCCACGCCGTCAACGATTACTGGTGCGCGCCCTGGTTGCGCCGCAACCGCCGCCTTGGTTGCGCTGCGCAGTTGCGCGCGCTCGGCTGCGGCCTGTGTGCGCAACCGGTTGCGCTCGGTCTCCAGACGTAATTCCGCATCCTGTCGCCGCATCTCGATCGCCAGCTCGGCCGCCGCGTCGTGCGCGCGCCGGTTGCGCTCGGCCTCGGCCTCCAGGTTGCGGCGGTTGCGCTCGGCCTCCGCATCCGCAACCTGCCGCGCCGCGAAAGCCTTGACATCTTCGCCCGCCCGGTGCAGCATCGCAGAGCAGATCGTCACGGCGCCGATGCAGCCGATATGGATGATGGTTAGCAGCACAGCGGCCCATGCCGGCGGCGCCTCGGGGATGAGATGAAAGCCCCGAAAGCCCCACAGCGCGCCGTAGCACACCACCAGCAGCACCGCGCTCCAGTTCAGCGCGGCGGCCCAGCGGGTTTTCACACCGCTGCCGCTGATCAGGCCGCGCAGGTAGACCCACTCCGCGCCGATCGCCAGCGCGAGATTAAACGGAAACGGGATGAGGGTGCCGGCCTCAGCGGCGACGATCGCCACGCTGGCCGAGCTGATCAAGATCTGGCCGGGCTGCGAGACGGCGAAGGACACCGGCTCAAGGATAAACGCCCGAAGCGGGCTGGCCTGGGTTGTCGTGGTCATAGCACATCCTGTTCTCTTTGCGGGTGTGCTACAATCGGCACACCGCGCTGTCATGTCCAGTGCGGGCCATCCCATTGCCCCCGCTGATGCTCCACACATCGGCGGGGGCGGGTGCGTTTTAGAAGTCGCTTTCGGGCGTCGGCGCGTACTCAGGGTTTGAGATGGGCGTCTCGACCGCCAGCGCCGACTCCAGCTTGCTCAGATCGCCGTCTGCACAGTCGATCACTGCCGCGTTCTCATACTCGCGCGCCGCCTTCTCGGCCAGCCGTAGCGCGTGGGCGTAGCGCAGCATGCGGCTCTCGCCATAGCCGGCATGCACCAGGCGATGGTCGAGCGTATCGCGCTCCAGCTCCAGCTCGTTCGGCAGGATGACGACGATCTTGGGCGGCGCGGACTTGCCGCGATCGGCGTAGCGGTCGTGAAAGGTGCGCATAATCTGGTAGCGCGGCGCCGGGTCGTACTTGGCCGGCTTGCCGTTCATCTCCAGCGCGGTATCGATCTGAGCGTGCACGGCGGCGATCGCATGCTTCCACAGTGTGCGCTCGACATCCTCGGGCATCTCGCCATCGCCAACCGTCGCGGTGAGCGTGATGCTCGGCTTGACGTTCGAATACTCCGGCAGGCTCTGCGTTTCTCCGTAGCTCACGGTGATCTGGGTGATGTTCATTCCTTGGTCCTTTCCATATGCAAGGGCATCAGCCGCGATCCGCTCGCGCTCCTGGCTTGCCGCGAGCAGTCCGCGCAGGCGCTGGATTTCGCGGATGTTGGCGTCGGCTTCCTGTGCTTCGTGGCTCATGCGCTCCTCGCAGTCTTCGGCTTGCCGCGCGGGGTCTTCATCGATCCGGGCTTCATCCGCTCCATCGCGTCCACAATCAGCTCGCCCATCTGCAAAGCAAACTGATCGTCGTCGTGCGCGCGCTGCGCGATCAACTGCATCGCGCCGACCTTCACGACCAGATCGACCAGCGCCGCGATCTCCTTATCCTCACCGCCCAGCGCGTACAGGCTCAGCAGCAGCCGCCGCGCCTCATCCGGGTCGGTGCGCAGCCGCTCGCGCGTCTCGGCCTGCTCGGCATCGGTCGCCGGCGTCTCGCCGCGGTAGAGGCGGCGGATGTCTTCAGGCTTCATATCCCCACCCCATACCGCCGCTCGATCGCCGCCACATACGCCTCCAGCGCCGCCGTGTAGGCCGTGTGCGCGCTGACGTCGGCGGATCGCGGCGGGCGCCCTTTTGGGTTATTCATGCATTCCCTCGCTTCCGTTGCTCGTGTTCGCGTTTCAGAAGGAGTTCGTGATCTGGCTCGGCTTGCCGCCACGCATCCTCGATCGCCGGGCCGGGCGCGGGCCAGATCCGGGTCTCGCTGCCACTTGTGGAATGGACACACCACCAGTGCCCACCGGGTAGACGATCGAGCGCCCACCCAGCTTCTGCAAGCTCGGGCGGGATGCGCGGGCGACGAATGTGACGGATGTTCATGCGGCCTCCAGTTGCGCACGCGATGCCATTTTGAGACTGCCCATCGTCGTGCGGTAAAACACCACATCAGCGAACTCGCCTCTCACAAAGTCGCCGTAGTAGTCGGGGCGGGACTGTACCTGTTCGGCGTACCAGTCGCTCACAAACATGGGGTACTTTTTCAGCAAGCGTTTCCACAAATTACGCCGCCGAATGCGCTGTTTGCTGGCGAGTGGCAGCTGGCGAGCGGGCACGTAGTTCAGGTGAACCGATACGCAGTAGCCGTACTCGCGCATCTCCTGCCAGCACTCGTCGATCTCGGCTGGACACGGCCCGGCGCCGGCGCCCGGTGGCCGCTCCAGGTCGATACTCAGCGCTACCTCGGGGAAACCCTCGGGGCGCGGCGTGTAGGGGCTGCGCCAGATGACCATCCAGGTAAACACACGCGGCGCTTGCTGCTTCGTGCTCATATCGGCTCGCTGTCACGCGGACTGACTGTTTCGCGAGTCCCGGTACGTTCACGCTCGGCTGCGACTCGCTGTTCTATCAGCGTCACGAGTGGATCGCGTTCTGGCTTTGGTGGTAGCACATCCATCCGGCCAAAAAAGACGCCTATTTCGAGGATGTCCGCGTAGAGTTCCAGTGAGCGGCTATAGTCATGGAACGATGCGAGGGCAGTAGCGAGTACTTGCTGCTCTTCGATTAAGTACGCCAGCACAGTCGTATTGAACTGCGGATCGAAGTATCGATCTGCGAAGATATGAATATCCGCTTTATCCATATCTTGCAGCACCAATACCTGCACAATATTGGCGAAACGATGATGATTCGGGCAAAGCGCGATCGTTGTCAGTCCTTTACCGCCTTTTGCCTGCGGCCAGATGTGATGCTTATCGGCAAAGGGGTAGGAGCACACAGCGCATGGATTGATGGTTAAATCTTCGGTATTGAGGTTCATAACACATCCTTTCGATACAGTAACGGGATGCTCATATTATACCGCACGGATGTGCTATTCGGCATTACAATGAGGTAAAACCTTACTCATGTGCCGGCTCACCGCGTCTTCCCTCCCTCCTGATGTGTCAGCCAATCGGCGCAACTCGCCGCGCTTCGCCAGATCGCCAGCGGACCATTGCCTCGCAGCTCGATCGCGCCGTCGTCGGTCAGGCGCAGCTGCCACTGTGGGCAAAGCGTACGCGCGCGCTCTGCCAGCGACTCGCGCGCCTCGGTCGCGTCCATCATCGCCACGCCGACGATCGGCGGGGCGGCAAGGTCGGTTGTGGTCATAAATACGCCTCCATTTCGATCTGTAATCCGTCGGTGCGGCGTTCTTGCAGTTCGATATAGTCAGCACTCAGATCAATGCCGATGCTGTCACGGCCAAAACGCTCGGCTACGCGGCCGACCGTGCCCGAGCCGTGGAACATATCCAGCACCGTGTCGCCGGGGCGACTGCCGGCCAGGATGCACGGCTCGACCAGGGCTTCGGGGAACGTCGCAAAGTGGGCGTCTTGAATCCCTCGAGCTGCGATAGTCCAGACTGAGCGGCGGTTGCGCCCGCATGGAACCTCGGTGTATTGGGCGGTACTTACGTGAAAGCTCGCATTCGCGCGGATCATTCCGTCGCCCGCCGGCACGCTCTTGGGTGTAATACCCTTGCCGCGCGAGTGAGCATTGCCGGTCTGTGGCTCACGGATCGCCGCCTGGTCGTAGTAATATTTTTCGCTCTTGCTCAGCAGGAACAGATACTCGTGCGCCTTGGTCGGCCGATCCTTGGCCGACTCGGGCATGGCGTTCGGCTTGGCCCAGATAATGTCAGAGCGCAAGTACCAGCCATCGGCCTGCAGCGCGAGCGCGGCGCGCCATGGGATGCCGAGTAGATCTTTCTCTTTCAATCCCTGGGGCGGCGAACGAAAGCCCGTCCGATCGGCGCGGTGCTCCCAGGCGTGCCGGTGGCGCTCGGCCATATACGAGCCGCCGCCGCCATTGCCGCCAGCTGCGTACGTGTCGCCAAGATTGAGCCAGCACACGCCGTCGTCGGCGAGCACCGCGTGTGCCAGTCGAAACACATGCACCAGGTGCGCGCTAAACATCAGTGGGTTCGGCTCGAGGCCTAAGCAGCCGCGCCACCCGCCACACCGCTGGCAGTAGGCGCCGGCCGCTTTCGGCCGATCGTGGCTTGTCTCGGTGTTCTTCTTGCGGCCGTTCGGTCCTGAGGCGGTATTGGCGAATGGCCCGCGCACTGTCGCTCCCCACTCGTGCTCACAGTCGACCTCGCAGCCCTGAATGCGAATAGGCAGCAGGCCGGCCATCGGTGCATACTCGACCGTGGGCCAGAGCGTCGACGGCAGCCCGTAGTCGCGCAACCCGAAGTACGGCGGGCTGGTGACAATGCACTGCACGCGGCGCGTGATGCTTCGCAGGAGGTCGATACAGTCGCCATGCAGAAGTGTGATCATCTCGGCTCCTCAGAACGGTAAATACTCTTGTCGCGCGGGGGGGGGCATCAGTACCACCACGCCCAGCTGCTCGCAGGCCTGCGTGACCTCGATCTCGCTGCTCAGCACGCTGAGGCCGCACAGCCGCGCGGCGGCCGCCACGTCGCACGCGGTCTCGATCAGCACATGCGCGGTGATGAAATGCCCGCGACGGATGAGCGCCACGCGGTAGCCGCCGGCGATTGCGGGGCCGACGTCCAGGTATTCGGCGGGCGTCATAGTGGCAGCTCCGTCTGCCCGGTCGCAACGCGCTTTTGGCGCCGCGTCTCGGCAGCGTGAACGATGTGCAGCGGCAGGTCGCGCGCTAGGTGGCACTTGCTGCACAGCGCCAGTAGATTGCAGGGCCGCACATCCTGCTTGTCGTGCGGGTCGCCCGGGCTGCCGTCGTCTCTGGGCGCGCCGACGTGATGCACGCTCATGGTGCGGCGGTGCGTGTCGAAGGGCTCGCCCGGTCGCCGGCACTGCATGCCGCAATCGGCACAAACCCAATCAGCTCTCGTTTTGATCTCAAAAGCTATTTCGTCCCAGCTGTCAGGATATGCTTCACGTCGCATCGGCATTAGGCGTCCCTCCAGATCATGCGCTGATCCACGCCCTCGAAGGTCAGCACGCGCCCCTGAGTCATATCCCCGATCCGGCTATGCGTGGCCTCGTTGATTGTGCCGCGCGCGAGCAGCTCGTCGGGCTTGTAGTTGCTGGTGATAATCGTAAAGCCGCGCCCGAGCCATCTGGGATTGAAAACTGAGTACCAGGCATCACGCAGGCCCGGCGTGGTGTTCTCGCGCTGCCCGAGGTCGTCAATCACGGTTAGCCAGGCGCGGCGGCCGGGCAGGTCGGAGAGGCGCTTGCGATCCTCCAGCTTGGCCGCCCAGTACGTTTCGATGTAGCTGATCTCGTCGACCATCACGGCCGATTTTCCGCTCGCCCGCGCGTAGTTCACCAGCGCGCCGGCCAGGTGGGTCTTGCCGCAGCCCTTCACGGGGCTGTGAAAGTACACACACGCGCGCGGCTTGTGGTGAAAGCCGGGTGCTACGGCCAGCGGCTCGATCGCCTGCATCCAGCCCAGTACCTTGTCGTACAAACTAACGCCGGCGGCCAGGCGCTCGGGGTCGAAGGTCTCGAAGGTAAAGCGCGCGATCGGCACCGGGTCGGGGATCACCTCCACGCGCTGCGCGGCCTGGTAGGCGCCGCTGGCGATACTGAGCGCGGTATCAATGTCGATCCGCTTGCCCGTGCAGCCGCAGTCCGACCAGCAGCGCAGCGGCGGCAAGCTGACCGATGTGGTCGAGCGAATCTCTTTCAGCGTGACCGTCGCGCCGCACTGCTGGCAGGGCAGCTCCATGCCCAGTGGCAGCTTATAGAGACTCATCGTAGGACGTATCCGATTGCCATCGCGCGCGTGGCTGATGCTGCTGAGCACGCTGCTGAATGGGTCCATGGGAACCTCCCGGGATGTTGAGGGGAACGGGGATCCCGTCTTTTAATTTTCGGTAGTAGCGCGAGCCGCGATGCGCTGGATCTTTCTCACAGTCGCTCGCAATCTCGGCTACATAGGCGACGACCTGCTGGAGCGTTACCTGTGGATACTCAGCACGGTACGTTGTCGCCAGGCGATCCGCGTTCGTTATCTGCAGCTGCGAGAACAGGCTACGCAGCGACTCTAGTTGCGGATCGCGTGCACCACCACCACCACCACCCGACTCGCGCGGGGGTTGAGTCATGGGTGGTGGTGGTAGATCTGCTTGATCTGAGTCATGAGTACCATATACATTAGACTGAGGGTCAGATTTTGTACCTTCATCTGACCTTGACGTGACCTTGACGTGACCTTGAGCGCCGGTGTTCGGGGCCTCAAGGTCGGTTTTTGTACCTTCATCTGACCTTGAAAACCGATCGTCTGGTGACCGATTGTTCAGGATGCGCCAGTCGATCCAGACATCCTTAAAGCGGATGCGCCAGCCGTAGCGGCCGCGATCGATGGTCTCACAGAAGAACGGGCCGGCCTTGAGTGCCCACCAGTAGCGCTTGATGGTCTGGTAGGACTCGTCCATTTCGCCGGCCGCGTCTTTCAGTGACAGGGTAAACCAGCCGTCGCGCTCGATCTGGTCGTAGCAGTACGCGAGCAACGGCAGCGCGGCGCCAAGCTCGCGGGCCGGCTTGCTGTAGAGCGCGCCCTGGGGTATGGGTGGTTGCCATGGTGCCATAGCGGGCCTTTGTCCTATGCGGCGATCGCGCTCTGCTGGGTGCTGCCATCCTGCGTGCTGGCGCAGCGCAGGCACAGCTCGGGCCGCGTGAGACTGCGCGTGAATGCACCATCCTGCGTGCCCTTGTCGCAGCGTGCGCAGCGCCAGGCGGGGTCATCCGGCAGCGGCAGACGCGTGGGCCGGGCGGGCAGCACGGGCGGTGTCTCGGGGGCCACTTCGACCTCGGGCGGGGCCTCAGGCTCCGCTTTGGCGCGCTGCTTGGTCGTCTGCATGCCCCGGTGCGCGCGCGCCACATGCATGCGCACCGCCGGCAGCGTCGGGAATGCTTTGCCGCACTCCTCACACACATGCTCGCTCGGCAGCGTCGGCCGCGCGGCCAGCGCCGCCTCCAGCTCGCTGAGGCGCTTCTGCGCAGTCGCCAGATCGGCGCGCAGCTCGTTGGCGGCCACGCGGATGTGCGCGGCGTCGGCCTCGGCAATCGCCAGCCGCGCTTTCAGGTCAAACTCGCGGCCGGCCGGGGTCTGCGGCCAATCGACCATCATGCAGTAGATGCTGGGTTCAGCGCCGCAGGGGTCGACGCTTTGCGCGATCACAACCACGGCCGCGCTGTAGATCGTGCCTGCGATCGTGTCAATCGGCTGGCCACTCGCGGCGGCCTGGTCAAGCGTGAGATTGAGTAGCATGTCTATCCTCCAGATCCTCGGGCGCGTACGCGGCCCGGATCGTCAGAAAATCAGTCGGCGTGATGGCGCAGGTGATCAGCACCAGCACGCGCGGCGTGTAGGAGACGGTGCCCTCCAGCGTTTCGCGCCGCCTGAACAGCTCCAGCACCGTGCCCGTTTTCCCGCTCGGGGTCGTCACTTCATCACCGACGTTCATAGCGGCCCTCTTTCCAGGCGATAAACGCCGGCGTCTGGCGCACCAGGGCGAACAGCGCGGCCAGCTCGGCCGCCGTGCGGCGCTTGGCGATCTCAGATGTGTGCAGCTTCATCGGCGGGCCGTGCGTGCCTGCGTCGCGCTGAGCGTCCGAATCGCCCGCGCGTTCGCTTGCATCGTTTCGTGCGCGAACGCCCGCGCGGTCTCCGACGCGTCTGAGAGCTCGATCCGCCGCGTTTCCCAGAGGCGGGGGAGCGCGGCGGCGATCTCTTGCAAGCGTTGGCGTTTCGCGCCGCCATAGTCAAACACATCCGAGCGGCTGAGCAGCGTCTGCTGTTCTTCATACAGCGCGCCGATACGGTCAAGCACGGCACTCATGTGCGTGGCCTCCGCGCGGCAAGCCAGCAGGCCGAGCAGTAGCGGCGGCCGTTCAGTATCACCGTCGCCAGCCGCCCGTCGCCGTTGTCGCACAGCTCACGGCGCGAGGCCGCGGCGTCCAGCGTGCGAAATGCGGCCTCATATTCGCGCGGGCTGAGCTCGCCGGCCTGGAGCTGGCGTTGCAGCTCGCGGTGGGCGGCGATCGGATCCACGGGATCGGTCACACTCGGGGCAGGATCGCGTATAATCAGGTGCATGGGGGTCATCTCCTCATGAGCGGGCGCGACAGGGTTCATCTGTCGCGCCCGCGCTATTTCGCGCCCATACGCCGCGCGATCGTGGCGCGGCGCTTCTTAAGGTCCGTTAGGACCTGGGTGTAATACAAGATGTCATTGTGCAGGCTTCGCGCCAGCTCCCGATCGCCCGCGCGCTTGGCGTTGCGTAGCCCGGCGCTCAGCGTGTCAAGGTGGGCGTTCACCGTCGCCGCGTGGTCCTCAATTTCTTGTATAAGCGCCCGATCCTCGCTCGTAGACATTGCGTAGGGTACTCCTCGTTCCGTCGATAACGCCGGCGCCGTGGCCGACAAGCTCATGGTCGCTGGCTTCCAGGGCCAGCCACCTGCGATAGAGACGTAGCGCGCCAATCACGACCCCGCCCGAGCCGGCCAGCGCCCAGACGGTGATGCCTACAATCGGCATCCGCCACTTAATCGCCAGCACGGTCGCGCCGGCCGCGATCGTGGCCGTGCCCAGCGTGTAGGGCAGCAGCGGGGTGAGCGGATTCTTGGGGTCGAGCTGCCTGGTCAAGTCCCAGAGTCCCAGGTGCTCCAGTGCGAAGATGAGTCCCGTTACACCGCTGGCCAGCACGACGTCGATACACTGGTCAGCGAATGCAGTTTCCGAATCGGTCACAACAGCCTCCCGTTCTGGTATCATCCTGTCGGATGGGCAGATCTCTGCTCATCCCGGCCGGCTGGGTGCGCGGGTGTTTACCCATCCGCGCACCAAGCACCGCCATGTCGCCGGCGGCCCGCGCAAGAAAAACGAATACTCGCCCCTCCTCCGTTGCTATAATGTGTCCTGACAACGAGGGGGATCGAATGATTGTGCAGTTTCCCATGCAGCCACAGCGCGCCAGGGCGATGCTCGCCGATGTGATCGACGATTGGGCTATTGATCGGCGGGCGGACGGCTACCGACCACGCGGCGTGGAGAGCTATCGCATTGTGATGTGGCATTTCAGCGACTGGGCAGGCGGCGCCGCCATTACAGCCGTCAGCGAGACGACCATACAGCGGTACAAGCGTGCCCAGGCCGCGCGCTCCGTGTCGAGTGGCACGATCCGCAACCGGTTGACCGTGCTGCGTGCCTTTTTTGATTGGGCCGTGGCGCAAGGGTTGTGCACGGAGAACCCGGCCCGCGGCATTAAAAACCCGAAAGTGACCGCGCCCGCGCCCGATCCCTTACGGCGCGATCAGATCGCGCAATTGCTCGCGGTCTGTGAGATCCCATCCAAGCCGAACCGGGGCACAGATGCCCGCTCGCGGCGCTGTATGTATCTCATGCTGTATGCCGGGCTGCGGATCGCGGAGGTCGCCAGTCTCAGGTGGGCCGATATTGATCTCGACCGCGCGCTGATCACCGTGCGACCCGAGGGCGGCAAGGGCGGCAAGTCGCGCGTGGTTCCGATCGCGGATGAGCTGGCGGCCGAGCTGCGGCGCGCGTCGCACATTCGCCCCAGCTACGCGGTGGTAGGGCAGGGGCGCGGCAAGCCCGTGACGGTCAAGAGCCTGGCGCATGTGTTTGAGCGCTGGCTGAGCGCGCGTGGCATGCACATCCACGCGCATCAGCTCCGGAAAACGTTTGCGACCGAGTTGTATCTGGCGAGTGGTGATTTGTTTCTGGTTCAGCGCTGCTTAGGCCATGCAGACCCCAAGACCACGCTGAAGTACATCGGCGCGGCTGGGGGACTGCTCGACCGCAATGCGGTACTGAAATTGCGCTTTAAAAACACGCCAGAGTCGTGATGGCGAACGGGGAACATATCCCCCCATCTCCACCACTCACCAAAACCAAGCGGCGCTGTACCGCAGTAGAGCGCCGCTCCCCCGCACCAGCGGGGAAGATGACAAAAACACCACCACCGGCCGCCCATCGCACGCGCGGCCAGTGGCAACAAATCAAAGTCAAACCCAGATTGTTAATGGAGCTGGCCCTGTTCGCGCGACCGTGGGGGATACGCGGCCCCTTCAGCGATGAACCTTCGGTCTAGATGCCAGCCCGGAAAAAAGCAAAAGAGCACTACACCCCGACGCGGCAGGGCGATCACGTGGTCGTGTGTTAGTCGCTAGGGAATGTCATACGGAGACGGCCTAGCTTTGACGTTGAACAGCAGCGAGAAGGCGATGGCCCAAAGGTAGCTGGCTGAAGTTTTCCAGGCTGGCAGCTCACTACCAAAAAATAATGACCGGTCAAGCAGATTAGTTACCCTAGCGCGGGGACGGCTGCTTGGCCGGTCATTATTTCGTCCTCGTATTCTAGCAGATCACCTGTCACACAGTCTAGTGCTGAACACAATTTCGCCAGCGTCTCACGATCGACACGTAGCGAAGAGCCATTCCAAAGCGCATTGGCCGTGTTCTTATTGATACCAGCGCGCTCTGCGAGCTGCGAGGCACTAGCGACCCCGCGCTTAACCGCCATATCCCGAACTTTCCACTTGACTATCATTACTGTACTCCTCGCTGGATTAATAGCTCGTGATCGGTACTATACTACGAACTTGCCTTCTTGTCAATATCCTAGGAAAAGATTGACAAGAGGGCTTCTTTTTGGTACAATTATCCTAGGAAGTAATCAAACGAAGAGAGGTAAACAATGGAGCTTCGTCCCATGATCTTTGGTGCTGCTTGCCTGTCTAGTCGGGATGCGGCTGGTATAACAATGTCGAAGTTTCAGCAATGGTCTCGACTGGTAGATCTTCGGCCAAGTGAGGTTGTTGGGTATGCAACACAAACAGTCCAGGGGTACTTTAAGGGTGATATTCGCCTTTGGTTTTGTCAGATTTCTTTTCTCATGGTCACAGATCGTCCTATTGACTGGGAGGGTAGCCTAAGAAAAGTAGTACAGGAGTGGAAGAGTACCGAAGAGTATGCCAGGAAGTCGGAGCTAGAATACTCTCTTGACAAAGAGGAGCCTACTCCGCCGCAGTCTGTGCAGCCGCGCGGGCCGCGCACGGAAGATCAAGATCGATTTAACGTATATAATCAAAACAATCGTTCTGCTAAAATGGGAGCTAAAGGATCGTTCACATATGAAGAATGGGTGCTACTTCGCCAGCACTTCGGGAATGTGTGCGGGCGTTGCAAGGTTGCTCTTGAGCGGCCTGTGATTGACCATGTTATTCCATTGTCTCGCGGTGGTACGAATTACATTGAAAATATTCAAACGCTTTGTAAAAACTGTAATACTGGCAAGGGCGCTCGCTCTGCCGACTACCGCGATCCCGAACTGGTACTATCCTTCCTCGAAAAGCTAGAAGAGCTGCGCCTATCTTCCTAGGAAACACTTGACAAACGGCTTTGCCGGGTGTATAATACTTCCTAGGAAGATAAGAAACATCACCGAAGGACACCACCGCCATGACAACCGCGCAAGCCCGCACCGCCATCCACGAGAACATCGCCGCCGACATCCGCGCGTGCAGCGCGGCGCACGTCCGCATCACGCTGGATGTGGCGCTGGCGAATTGGGCGTATTTCTTCGAGCAGGGGCGCGGGGCTGAGGCGCGGGCGTGGTGGGCGGTGGTTCACACGATGATCACGGAGGGCAAGTAAATGGAGACTACCTATCGGCCGATGGCCGCGCCGCAGCAGATGCCCGAGGGCGATTGGTTGAATGCAGCCGGCATGCGCGTCAGCGCTGAGTATGTGACCGGCTGGAATGATGGCTATGCCGATGGCAAGCTGATCGCCAACCCAGTCAACACCAATGGGCACACCGAGTCGGAGTATTGCCGGGTGAAGGCGACATACATGGGCTGCCTGGGGCCGCACACATCAGACTGGCAGCAGGGGTATGCGGATGGGATGGATCGAGCGGCGGTCGAGGCGGGCTATGCAGAGCCGACTGAGGATGAGCTAGATCGCTTTTACGCCGACCTATAAACACCAAACCGCCCGGGCAGTGCAAGTGCTCGGGCGGCTGGCCGAAACAGACCGTAACGATGAATTGGTAGAGAGGATTGTACAACAATGGATCAGAACATGCAAGCGGATCACTTCATTAAGAAAGGCGAGTGAGGATGACATCAGTACTCGGGACATGGCTGCGGTGCCCGACGTGTAAAGAGTCGGGCTTCAGTGGCACCCATCGATGTAAGCCTGAATGGGAAGCATGTGATGCTGACGAAATGGAGTGGGAAACGGCTCGCGGCTTAGATGCTGGGGACGCTGCTGAAACGTATTGTGCGATGCGTGACCCGTTTAACGAATATGGCACAGTCACCGCGTCGCGCACCGTGCTGGTTCGGAAGGTTGACCGCGATGATACGCGCCAGCGCTTCATTGTAACTGGCGACGTTCAGCCAGTCTACCTGGCCATTCAGCAGCAATATGTAGGCGACGACTAAACACCAAACCGCCCGAGCGGTTGCATCGCTCGGGCGGTCGGCCGACCTTGTATCGATTTGGTAAATAGGAGTATACATCATGGTACAGGACGACGCAAATCACTTCTTTCTGCCGGCCGAGCTGGTCGCTCAGGCGCTGGCCTCGCTGGCCGAGCATGAGCACGACGCGATCGACCGTCTCTCCGTTGCGCCCGAGCAGGGCGATCCCGACGTCAAGGATGAGATCAAGTTTCATCTGCGCGACTACCGCGCCTATATCAAAGCGGCGTACCACTGGGGCCGCGGCGTGCGTCCGGTGCTGTCGGCGTCGGGCGGCTGGCTTATCCCCAGCGCCAGCTCGGGCGGCGTCATCCACGAAGTCAGCCGGCCCAATGGTTACTGGCAGTGCGGGCCGAGCTGCCCCGCGCAGCAATTCCACTGGCACCAGGCGCTGGCGCTGGGGATCGAGCGCGCCATGGAGCTGGCGAACGAACAGGACGACGGCGATCCCGGCCCCGGCGAACCGCCGACTGACGACGCGACCGACGACCCGTACCTGCCCGACGCCGACGACCTGGCCGGCCGCGAGCTGGAGCGAGGAGCTGTACGCGGCATGAGCGAGCGACTGACCGACAGCGAGCGCGTGCTGGCCCGCGCGCAGTTCCTGATGAAAACCAAGGGCTATGGCTGGTCGAAGGCGATCGCCAAGGCCGCCGAGTCCGTGGAGCGGCCCACCACCACCACCCAAAGCCAGCGAGGTGAGCGGTGACTGAGCTGCTGATCTACGCGCTGGTGCTGCTGGCGATCGCGCTGATCACCGTGCTGGCCCTGCGCATGACCGACTATCGCGGGCCGCGCTGCACATGTGGGCGGCTGGCGATCATGTTCTGGACGGATGGTGAGGCGGTGTGCGCGCGGTGTGCCGATCTGCGGCTGAGTGAAACGACAGAGAGGATAGCATGACCGAGCTGAACCGACCGCCGCGCAAAAACATGAGCCGGCCGTACACGCCGCTGACCGGGCCGATCAGCGCGGCCGATGCGGCGATCGAGCCCGAGCCGCTGTATCAGGAGCCGAGCGCACCACCACCACCACCAGCCCCGGCCGCCGATCGGGCGTATGCCCAGCGGATCAGCCCCCAGGGCTTCCCGGTCGAGCTGGCGTTTAGCGACATCGCGCTGGAGCAGTTTCAGAAGCACCTGGCAAAGCTCAGCGAGCTGGGCTACACGCCGCCTGCGTAGGTGACCGTGGGCAACCGAGAACGCGCCGATCCTCAGCAGGATCGGCGCGTTCGTTGTGATACAAACTATAAGCAATCGTGATACAGAGAGATGATCTATATTGCCATAATGCAGAGCGTGTGCTAGCATGTTTGTGCGAGTCCAGAGCACGAGCGCGCGGAGCACCCTATGCAGATCGACGCCACATCCTACCCCAGCCCCAACTACAACAGCCGCCCCGGCCCGATCCGCGCGCTCGTGCTGCATAGTGGCGAGGGCACGAAGGCCAGCGACCTGGCCACGCTCACCAACGACCGCGTGGCACCCAACAGGCGAGTCAGCGCACACTACTATGTGACGCGCGCGGGCACGATCTATCAGCTCGTCGACCCCTCGCTGCGCGCGTGGCACGCCGGCGAAAGCAGCTACCTCGGACTGACCAACTGGAACGATTGTTCGATCGGCGTGGAGACCGAGCACAAGGCCGGGCAGGACTGGCCCGACGTGCAGCGGGCGGCGCTGGCCTGGCTGTTTCGCATGCTGATTGCGCGCTACCACATCCCCCAGCCCTACGTGGCCGCGCACCGCTGGATTGCAAGCGGCCGCAAGCTCGACCCGAGCGACTGGCCCGACGCGCAGCTGCGGCCGTGGATCGCCGCGCTCTACGGCCCGAGTGTGGATGCGCCGGTGGCCTATCGCTTCCGCTTCCCCCAGGTGGTGTACACCGCGCGCGACGAAAACAGCCCGGTGGCGGCTGGGTCGTTCAATGGCGGCCTGGTGTATCAGGCCGGCGACACGGTGCAGATTGGCGACATCGCCAGCGGCTGGGCCTGGATTAAAACCGGCGCGGGTGCGACCGGGCCGGGCTTTGTGCCGTTGCGCGTGCTGGAGGCGTTGCCGTGAGCGAGGACACGCCACAAGAGGGCGGCCCGGAATGGGAGCGCAACCAGGCGGCCGCGCAGATCGCGGCGGCGCTGCTGGCTCACGACGCGGACGCGCTTGTGATTGGCGCGGATCGTCTGGGCGATGCGGTCACGAATGCCGCGACCGCGCGACTCATCCCCACGCTGAAGCATACGCTGGAGTCGGTCGTTGCCAAGCAGATCGGCGCGCTGGCCGAGCAGATGGACGCGCGCGAGCGCGCTGTCTTTGAGTGGCGGGTCGAGACGCGCGAGCGCACCGATCGACGCTTCGATACCTTTGGAGCCGAGCTGGACAACGGCTTCGCAGAAGTACGGGGGCTGAGGGGCGATTTTGCAGCCCTTCAGGCCGGGTTTCACGAGATCCGCGATCAGCTGGCCCAGCTAAAAGAAGATAACTTCTCGCTGCATGAGGGCCAGGCGCAGCTGCGCAAGGACCACATCGACTTTCGCGGCAATCAGGAGTCCTTTCGCGTGGCCCAGGATCTGCTGGTCGGTAAAGTGAGCGACCTGGGCGAGAACTTTGATACCTTGCAGCAGATATTCGACTTGATGAAGGATGAGGGCGAGCGGCGCTGGGCGCACGCCACCGCCGCGCTCTCTGAGCAAACGCAGGAGATGGCCGAGCAGCGCGTGATTATCGAGCGCAAAGAGCAGCAGATCAAGCATCTGATCGACCAGGTGCAGGCGCTGCGCAGCGAGCTGGAGCAGGTGCGAGCGCAAACGATCGCGGATGAGCTGAGCGCGGATGAGCGGCGCACGCTGACCGAGACCACGCGCTGGATGGCTGAGCACCGCGACCAGATCGTGCTGAAGGACGACGCCGGCGATGGCACTCGAACTTGAGGACCGCGACCAGGCCGAGACGCTGCGCGCGACCTACGAGCGGCGGCTGCGCATTCGCGAGCGCCAGCTGGCGCGCAAGGGTGATGATGCTGAGCCGTTCATCGAACTCGACATTGAGGAGCTGCGCACGAACATTGCCGCGCTGAATGAGATGCTCTCACCCCAGCCCGCCGACGAAGTGCAGCGCCTGCTGGGGAAGCATTTGCAGGACAACCAGCAATTCCTGTTCGTGCAGGCGGTCAAGACCAATCAGCGCGTGGCGACGCTTGAGGAGAAGGTGGGCATCATTGGCGCGGCACAGCACGCGGCCGGCGACTGGCGGCTGGACGTGGGGCCGATCATTGAGGCGCTGAACGCGCGCGCGAAACGCGAGGATCTCGACGCACCAAAGGGCCGGCGGCGCACGTTTCGGTTTTTAGTGTTCATCTCAGTTGTGCTGGTGCTGGTGCTCGTCGGTGTCCTGGTGCTGTTTGTTCGTGTGAGGTCGCTATGAGACGACGCCGGCGAGGTTGGCATCTGTGCGCTGAGTTCTTTTTCTGGCTCGATCGTTTGATTGTCCGCGCGTGGCTGTACTGCTGGCTGCGCGCGGCGGGAGGCTAAGGCTATGTCTGTGCAAGCATTGATCTTCGCGCTGGCGATCGCGCTGGCGTTTGGCGGTGTGTGGTGGGGACTCGCGCGCCTTGGGGCCAATACCTTTGTCATCGCGTTTCTCGCAGCCCTGGCCGGCGCGCTGGTGTTCTTGTCGCACTCGCTGCTGGGCGTGGCGGTCTAGGCGTGGCCGAGTACAGCGAACACATCAAAGCGCAGGCGCTCGCTGCACTCCTGGCCGGACAGAGCTTCAGCGAAGTGGCCCGCTCCATGGGCGTGCCAATCGGCACGCTGAAGAGCTGGAAGCAGCGCCACGCCGACGTGCTCGGCTCGGCTGTTCTGGTGGATGCACCGGATGCATCCACAAAAAGAGAGCGGATCGGCGCGCTCTTGCTCGATTACGCCGTCACGACCCTGGAAACGCTCAAGGCTCAGCAAAAAGTGTTCGCCAATGAAGAGTGGCTTCTCAAACAATCCGCCTCGGAAGCTGCAGTACTTCACGGGGTCGCTTTCGATAAAGTCATTCGACTTCTCGAAGGACTCACGGACGACGGCAGCGACCAGGGCTCGCGGCCCGCTGACTGAACAGGAGATCGTCGCGTTCATCGGCGGGACCCAGATCAAGACGCCGCAGGCCGCCGGCTTTGCGACCGCGCCGTTTGCGCTGTGGCCCGCGCAGGCCGAGACGCTGGCGACTATCCACCGCGAGCGGCTCGCCGTCATTCTCAAGGCGCGCCAGCTCGGCATCACGTGGCTGCTCTGCGGCTATATTTTGTGTCTTTGCACGCAGATCCCTGGCCAGGTTGTGCTGGTCTACTCGCAAGGGCAGCTCGAGGCAAACGAAATTATCGATCGCATTTCGTTTATGCACCACCACCACCACCGCGCCGATCTCGCGCCGCTGCTCACTGATAACAAGGGCGAGCTCGAGTGGGCGAACAGCTCGCAAGTCTTGAGTCTTCCCAGCACCCAGCGCGCCGGGCGGTCGTTCACCGCCTCGCTGGCCGTGCTGGATGAGTTTGCGTTTATGCAGTGGGGGCAGACCACGCTGGGCGCGGTCAAGCCGACGATCGACGGCGGCGGCAAGCTGGTGATCTTATCCTCGGCCGATGGAAACGGCACGCCCTACCATCAGCTCTGGAATGCGGCCAAGAGTGGGGCGAGCGGCTATGTGCCGATCTTTTTGCCCTGGACCGCGCGCCCCGATCGCGGGCCGGACTGGCGCGACGCCAAGCTCGTTGAGAGCGGCGGCGACACGGCCACGGTCTATCGCGAGTATCCGGCGAACGACATTGAGGCATTCACGAATGCGACCGGTCTGGTGTATGATTGCTGGAGCGATGGTCCCGAGGATGGCAATGTCACGGAGGCGGCCGACTACATCGTAGAGGGCGGGCTGCTCTACTGGGGTGTGGACGATGGCTATGTGGGCACGTTCGATCCGCGCACGCGCCAGTACACGGCCGAAAGTCACCCGCGCGTGTTTGGGCTCTACCAGGTGCGACCGGACGGCACGATCTGCCGCTTTGCTGAAAGCTACGAGGTCGGAAAGTTGAGCGACACGCATATCACCGACGTGCTCGCCATGAATACAATCGCAGGATATCCGACGCCGACCTACGCGGCGGTCGATAAGAGTGCGGCCGAGCTCAAGGGTCGCTTGTATGCGGCGAACATCTACACGCGCAACAGCCCGCAGAGCGTGGCCGAGAGTATCAAGGAGATGCGCCGCGCGATCGCGCCCGATGCGAACGGCCGGCGCCGACTGCTGGTGCACCCGCGCTGCCGCCACTTCCGGTATGAGATGGCCAGCTATCGCAACGGCCCGGATGGCACACCCGTAAAGCAGCACGACCATGGCCCTGATGAGTGCAGGTACCTCATCTGGACCCTAAGGCATGACGTATGACCGATCTCGCCCCCTCGACCATCGCCGGCGACAGCCTGGCCACGCCGGGCTTCGGCATGCCGCTGCGCTTTGTGTTTCCGCAGATGCTGAGCGGCGTGGGCAGCTACGGCGGGCTCCCGCCCTACTGGTCACCACTGCGCGACTACGCGCTGACCGCCACGGTCGAGATGGAGGACATGTGGGCGGCGGCCGTGGCGCGCACCGCGACCAAGTTCGCCGCGCACGGCTATGTCATCAAGGATAGCAAGGATAGCGCGCGCCGCGTCACGCAGTCGCAGGAGCTACTCAAGCGTGCGGGCGGCGGCGAGGGCTGGGTGCCCTTCGCGCTCAAGGTCATCCAGGACCTGCTGCTGTGCGACAACGGCATCTTCATCCGCATCCGGCGCGCGAACGAGCGCACCGAGGTAGTACGCGCCAAGGCGGCCAGGGATGATGCGTTCACCGACGTGGCCTTGACCGGCAGCAGCGGCGCGGCGAAGATCACCGGGCTGTATCACCTTGATAGCCTGCGCTGCGACCGCACCGGGAATGTGGCCTACCCGGTGCGCTACCGGCCCGTGAGCGGCCCCGTGCAGCTCTTGCGCTGGGACCAGGTGCTGACGTACGCCGACCAGCCCTCCGCGCGTGCGGAGCTGTTCGGCATCGGGCGCTGTGCGGCCAGCCGGGCGTATAAGACGATCGCCAAGCTCGCGGCCATGGAGCAGCTGGTGTTCGAGAACCTCACCGGCGGCGGGGCGAACAAGCTCGCCTTCCTCCAGGGCATCAACGACCAGACCCTGCAGGATATCATCAAGAGCGGCAAGGCCGACGCGGTGGCCAAGGGCATGGTCTACTATCTCGGGACCATCCTCGGGGCTATCCCGGGTGACACGCCGCTTTCGGTGATTGAGGTGCGGCTCAAGGAGCTGCTGACGTCGTTTGTGCCCAAGGATGAGCGCGACAACGGCTATCTGATCTACGCCAACGCGATCGGGGTCCCGGTGCAGGACATCCAGCCCCTCTCGGGCCAGGGCCTGGGCACGGGCACGCAGACGGTGATCTTGCAGGAGGCGTCGGCGGGCATCGGGATCGCGGCGTTCATCAAGTGGTGGGAGCAGACCGTTTCCGACCGCGTGCTGAGTGCGACCACCGAGCTGGAGTTTGTCGACGACAACGACGTGCGCGACCAGAAGGCCAAGGCCGACGTGGCCAAGGCGCGCGCCGACACGCGCAAGGTACAGATTGACAGTGGCGAGATCAGCCCGGCGATCGCGCGCCAGCTGGCGGTGGACGCGGGCGATCTGCCCCAGGAGCTGCTGCAGGGCGACGCCACGGCGGGCGGGCAGCTCAGCGACGACGAGAAGCCGGTGGGCGAGAGTGCACCGAATGCGTGGGCGCTCAGGCTTATCCAGGGCGCACCGACCGCGCCGCCCAAGCCGCAAGCGGGCGAGCGTCCGGGCGTGGCCACGAAGGCGGCCGAGCACACTGGCGTAATGGTGGCCCTCTACCCCGACGCGGCGGCCGCCAAGCAGCTCGCCGCACAGCAGGGTGTGACCGAGCCGATCGAGGGCTTGCATCTGACACTGGCGTTTCTGGGCGATAGCAGCGAGACGGCGCTGGCCACGAACAAGGATCGGCTGGCCGCGGCGGTGCAGGAGTGGGCAGCCGCGCACGGGCACGCACTTGAGGGGACGATTAACGGGCTGGGACGGTTCTTCCATAGTGAAGCGGACGGTACGAACGCGGTGTTCGTGGCGCCCGACGTGCCTGGCCTGCCCGAGCTGCGCCAGTCGCTGTGTGCGGCGATCGAGCGGGCCGGCTTCGAGTACGCCACAAACCACGGCTTCACGCCGCATATCACGGTCGCCTATGTGCCCGCCGACGCGCCGACGCCTGCGATCCGAGTGGAGACGCCGGTGCAGTTCGATCAGGTCACGCTGGCCTGGGGCGACGAGCGGATGGAGTATCCGCTGGGCGAGCAGGTGACAACCAAGAGCGCGCTTGACGCGCTGCTCGACGCGGAGCTGCAGAGCGCGCGGCGGCTGGGGGCGCTCGTATGACCGATCCGCGGCGCTCCACGCTCGATCGCCTGATTGCGCGCCTCTCGCAGCTCGTGGCCACGGCGACCGACGCGCTCGAAGCCGACCCCGCGCAGGTCGCGGCCTGGCAGGAGGAACTCAAACGCCAGCTCGCGCGCTATCATCAGGCCGCGTATCTCGCCGGCAGTGGCGCCACGGAGCTGAGCACAGCGGCGCGGGCGGCGGTGCGCACCGACCTGGCGACGCAACTGCGGTTCTTAGGCCAGTTTGCACTCGAGATCCAGGGCGCAGCCGACTGGCAGCGCGGATGGAACGCGCGCGCGGCGATGTACGCCAAGTCGATCCAGACGCCGTACTGGCGCGGGGCCACGCGGCTGCTGCCCTTGCCGGCGATGCCGGGCGACGGCACAACCGCATGTCTCACCAACTGCCGCTGCGCGTGGGATGTGCAGGAGCTGGACGGCGAGAACAATTACGATTGCACCTGGGTGATGGGTGATGCGGAGCATTGCCAGGGATGCAAGCAGCGCGCGAGCGACTGGTCGCCGCTGAAAATCAGGGAAGGCGTGGTGCAGCTCTAATGCCGTCGAAAGTCATTCTCCCTAAAAAGCTGGTGTGCGACCCCGTACGGATGGCGCGCGCCCTGACCAACGCGCTGAACGCGACGGCCAAGGCCGTGCAGACTGACTTTCGCGTGACCACCGCGACCTGGCAGCACAAGCCCGACTTTCGCATCACGTCGCCCAATCAGTGGAGCCGCGAGGTGGCGACCGACGATCCGGTGTACGCGATGCTGAACAAAGGCACCAAGGCACACGAGATCGCGCCCAAGGCCGGTGGTGTCTTGGCGTTCAGCACGCCATTCCGGCCCAAGAGCCGCGCGCGCTACATCGGCAGCAATCAGGGCAGCACGGGCAACGTGAGCGTCATCCGCCGCACGACGGTGCACCACCCGGGCACCGCGCCGCGCGAGTGGTCGAAGGCGATTAAGAGCAAGTGGCAACGGCAGTTTGCTGTCACCATGCAGCGGAGCATCGATGCCGAGCATTAAGGATCTGTTCAGCCAGGAGCCGGCCAGCGTTGCATGGAGCGAGCAGAACGGCCGCACGGTCGGGACGTCGGTGGGCTTCGTGCTCGATCTGTGGCCGGATCGGATCGAGGCGGCGGCGCTGTTCCCGCCGGATAACGCGGCGCTGGTCGGGCGCAACAGCACGCTCCTGCAGCTGCTCCTTGTCGCCACGCGGCCCGACTGGCAGAGCAGCAGCGCCTGGCTGGCCAACGCGATGCGCACGGCCGCGCGCTCCAAAGAGATCGTGCACGAGGAAACGAACTACACGCGCGGCGTGCGTCTGGTGTGGGATAAGCGCCACAGCCGCGCGACCCTGCGCATACGAGGGGGCGAACAGGGGTGAACGAACGAACGCACAGCCTCATGATGACACTCCGCGCCGCGCTAATTATGGCGCTGAATGCGGTCGACGATCTGCTCGGGCTGCCGCGCACGATCCCCTGTCGTGCAGAGCGACGCAAGGGATTGACGGATCTGGTACAATAATCGTAATGACATAACCGTACCCGAACAGGGCGCGGCTTCGCTTCTCCACACGGAGAGCGGGCCGCGCCTTTTCTTTTGCACTTCTATGCCACACCTCCGCATAATCTGGGGCATTCGTACCAAGGCCAACTTCGGTGCGCGGGCCGGCGAGACGATCGCGGGCAATCTCACGCGCGGCGGCGATGGCAAGTTCGCGTCCGCTGGCGGCGCATCGGGCGGCCCGGCCCAGCGCGGCGTGCAGCTGAGCAAGCAACCCAAACCGACCACGCACGCGGCCCCGAGCGGCGGCGCGAAGGGCGGCAAGGGTGGCAAGGGCGGCGGCAAGAAGGGCGACAGCGGGGCCAAGCCCAAAAAAGAGAAACTGACCCCCGAGCAGCGGGCGGCCCAGCACGCAGCCGAGCAGGCCCAGAACCGCGCCGACGTGCTCGGCAAGATGAACATCGCGCCGGATGGGCAGCAGGCGCTTGCCGC
>JAULBV010234925.1:0-12807 GCA_032358295.1 Pterothamnion heteromorphum | reverse complement strand
AGCGAAGCGAGTTTGGTGAGGAATATGGAGTGAGAAGAGAAAGATAGGTCGAGGCTGCTGAGGATGTGACTAAGGTATGAAAGGGATGAACGGAAGGGAGTGACGTGGGTCGAGGTCTGTTGGGGAAGTTGGACCGAGAATAGCAAGGGGAATAGGTCAGATGGAAACTTTGGAATGGCGCTACGGAGAAAGACACTCCTTCTTTGATCGTACTCTTCGAATGGCAGGTACGAAGTAAGCAATGGTACTGGTCGTTACGGCGTGTAGTGGTGCACCTTCACTTCTATGGATGGACCACGGCCGTCATGTAGCGTGAAAACTACCTCCCCACGCTCGACCGCAGATGCTTTTGGACACGTACGGGCAGTCTACTGCGCTTTGTCAAAGACTCGAACGATACCATCACAGCATCCGCATCGACGAAAGACTTCCAGGCCGTGTTTCTGGCTCGCTTTCCTGCAGTTACGTAAGCCAAAGTATACATCCCGTCGTAGACATCGCCACCTTCTCTCAGTTGCAGCCAGTGCACATTCAACGCGTTGACGACACCATCGTCATTGACCTTCTTTCCCATGACTTTGCCAATCCAGAACGGAGCTCCATCATCATCCGATGTCTTCACAGCTACGTACGAGTTGTCGGCGTAGCTGTAGTCATTCAGAACCAACTCATCAGCCCTCAAATCGATTACCTCGCCTGTATCCGCATCTCCTTCTCCATCGCTATCCGCTTCTACAGCCTCGACGGGAGATGACCTTGTCCCCATGAGCTCCACACAGTCCTCCAAGTTCCAATGGAACTTGTCAGTTCTCGCCTGGAAGATGTAGTCTCTTAAGTCGTGGAGCTCTCGCAACTTTGACGTGCTGTTGATACGGGTCTCCTCCCCGTCCAGTCGCTTCGTCACTTCATGTTTTCCGACGGGAAGAGAAATTACGTTTTCTGGAGTGTCACGAATGTCAGGAATACTGGACAGAAAGCCCTTGCCTACGTTCCCTTGTGCCCTGATGTTCTGCCACTGGTCTCCACAGGCAACCCGCGCGTTGCAAACAGTAGGACAATCGCCCGAGGACTCCTCCGTGCCCGTGTGCAGAAATAGGAAGTACCTATATTGGGAGAACCCTGTAACCTTCGCGAGGCACTTCTTCATTTGGCACAAGCCGGACCAATTGGCGATGTACTTCATGTGTCGAACGGATGTGTGCTCGTTATACACTGCACCCAGTTCTTCGTGCATATCTGAAAGGGTCACGGCGTTGTGACTGCGAAGCCGTTCAGATGTGCAACTGAACACCTGATCTATATCTTCGTGGGTATGGCCCACGGGCAAGAACGACACTTCAACGCGGTCGAACACATTTTGCGCGACCAGGTACTCCATGTATCCTAAGAAGAATCTGTTCTTATTCTCCCGTGAACAATTGTCCAGCTGGACATATAAAGTTCGAGGCAGTGGGCCCCTTTTCTTTCTCATGGCAAGGAAACGATGTACAGCCTCGACGACATGATTGGCGCCAGTCTCGTGTTCCTCAGTTAACGTCATGAGGTATACGCGCTTCTGTTTCCCGTGCTCCAGTAATCCAACAACCTTAACCTTCAACGCGTGTCCACGGGCGTCTTTAGTCTTCACGATGAAATGCGGGAGGCCGAAGGCGGACTGGTCGGCGCCATCCACGATAATTGAACAGAACTGTTCTGGGTGGACAATGGCATTGTCACGCTTCTTCTTGTATTCCCTCCTCTCCCTTTGAACCATCTCGCGATGGACGTTCTTCTGCTGCCGCAGTGCGGTAGCGTCTCTACCATTTGTGACCGCTTCTTGGATCGCAGCACGCAGCTCCTCACACCTGCTGCATTTGGAAAAGCGCATGATCTTCCTGACCTTGATGTTGTGGCAGTTCTTCCTCCACACCTCGATGAAGTACGTGAAAGAGGGCGGGGACCGAGAGTAGATCTGTGCGAAATCCAACTTGAAATGCTCGAAGACGTCCTTCTTTCGAAAGAAAGGTAAGTGAGTCTCTTCTTTATCGGGCATGTGATCACCCGAGTTCTCGGCCACCCTTTCCAGGTAGGTGATGACGGCGTCCTTGTCCTTCGGGCTTCTTACGGTATCCACGCGATTCTGTCGATTCCTTGAACCCCGACTCCCACTCGCATCACTTCCACGTACGGATGCCTGCAGGTCACGAGAAAATCTGAATGCGCGGACCAGGAAGTTAGAGCAAACAACGCGACCGTCGAACAGAAACGAACCGTTCGACCCCATCATATCGTTCAACGTGCGTCTGCGCTGCTCAGTCTTTAGAGTTAGGACGTGGTCCATCTTCTCCCTTAGGAAGTCCACATTCGCTTGTCTGAAGCACATCCCCTTCTTACAGCAACGCATTCTGGATAGGCGTTCTGCAGACATGTGCCCTGCCGAGCCTTTCCACCGCTTCCGCATGGCGGATTCCTCCTCCCGGCTTCTGTTCCTCCTCACATACGTATACTTACGCTTTCCGAGACTAGCTTCGCGGTCCTCCACGTCGCCTTCGGATTCCAGCGTGCCCTTCTTTGAAGATGCACCGCGGACGCCCGCACCGGATCGGCTGAGCGATGATTCATCGCCTGAGGTTGCAACATATGCTTCATCGTCTGCAACGGCACGATCACTTTCACACGAAGACGACTCCGTACCGGACAGTTCATATCGAGGATTGCCGACGTCTTCATCATCGACGTCTTGTTCATCTTCCGACGAATCTATTGACTCTTGTTCTTCACTGAGAACATCCCCGGCCGTGTCTCGGTCCACATTCGAGCTGTTCTGCCTCTGGTCGAGGCCGTGCGCTTCAGCTGCACTGGAAGAGGTCGTACCAGGCGGCGGCGGCCGGCTCCCTGAATGGTTTACATGCGACTTGGTTCGCGTGGCCCTGCCTCTCTTTCCGACGGTTGCTTGCGATGGCGTGCCTTGCTTGTCCAAACGAGGTGGCTTAGATCCGGTATTGTCCGTACTTTCACGAAAGAGTGCTGTACTGGGGTGCCGGCGCTTTCGGCAGTTCCTGTCGTCATCACCCGGTGCTTCCGAATCTTTCGCGACATCATGTGTGGCGGTCCTGGACGAGGACGGGTTGTTCGACACTGAGGTTGACATCGGATCTAAGCGCTTTGCGGCCGTCCGCGGAGTACCCTGCCGTTGCGTGACATTGCGCATCCCGACTTCATTTCCGACCATAACAGCACCAGAGGCTCTTGTCCGGTTCCGGCGTGGACTGGCTGTTGCTCCACGTTCCTTTGGCGTAGTGGGTCCCTTTGGCGGAGTGGGTCCCTTTGGCGGAGTGGGTCCCTTCGGGGCACTGGGACCAATTCTTGTTCCTGCACTTCTTTTCGGTGGGGTTCTGCGCGTCGCCACCGCACCCTCCCGGGTAGCACGAGTGAAGTGGCGGTCGGCGCTGGGGGCAGGGCGGATGGTGTACTCGTCCGTCGAGGATCCCATGGCGCTACGCACAGGGATAACGAGTAGATGACGACGTCGGGAGATGCAGATGTTGCGTCCGAGACACTGCGGGCCACGGTGAATCTTGTGAGATGTGCGTGCTCCTGGTCCCAATCACAGGTGCTTTCATTCTTCGTCGTGGAGAGAGCTGAGCAGACAGAGATATTCGGTGTGGGGGCGAAAAGATCCTCATTGGTCACACACGTGCGTGAAACGTGGAAGTGGTAAGGCACTTTATATATCCTGCGAAGATCTGAAGAGTAGAAAAGAGCATGCCTACCGGTTGTCATCATTCTGTAGTAAAATTAGGCGCAACCGACCAGTCGAGGGTGCATTACTGTTCCGAAGAGCGCACTTGCGCTCTGATGCGTTCTACAGATTTGTAAGAAGGAAATGGTACAACTAATATTCGTACGCGTACTGCCAGTACCACTTCTTAGTACCGCAGTGTGGTACAAAGAAGTGCTATTGCTGAACATGTGGCGCAGGGAGGTTGTGGGACTGTGCGCCGAAGCGGTAGACTTTTGTTTTGATGAAGGTTCTTCCGTGAATACGCTGCAGTTCAGCTGTACGCATTGCATCATGCACAGAACCATAGAAGAGGAGTCTGGCTGTATGGAGCTGCGAGTCGGATTTGGGGAGTCAATACCGCCACGTTAGTCAACAGGGACGGAGCAAAATAGCTGCACTGAACTTCGCAACGCACACACGACAGTTGGCTCTCCTGAAGACGTTAAACGCAAACTTTGCGTGATGCGCGGGGTACCAAGCGCCCTCCATACTGTCCGTGCATGACACAATTTGCCGTGTGGTGCCTCTTACAGGGCCACAGCACCGACAAGTACGGGTCATTCGAGCAGAATGGTGCGGCGCGCCTCTCAACTTTCCCACTACAGCCTATCCAATCTCTACGTACGGTGACCTCGAGAAGCGAGCCAGAACAAATGCGAGCGTCACGATTACACGGGATGCACACCCAATCCCTGGGAGCATCTCCGTGGGAAGTGCTTATGTCAGATAATCGCTGTGGCTTGAGGTCATGTGCGTCGTCCCAGTACTTGCCGTAGCAATGCACTACGCAGGGCACGAGGAACACAATGGTTCCCTTAATAATGTTCTGAATCGCCACTACGCCCAGCAAGTCGTCCTTCCGCGAAGCCGCGCGCTGATGGCGGGACAGGGCAAGCCAACGCTCACCTCGTACAGACTGCTTTACACGCCTTCCCCGCAATATGAACGAAAACCTCATCCGGTAGAGGCCCTGCTCCACGCCCGCCCGGAGCTCGCAATGTACAGGTCTTTTCCATACTGTGCCATTTGCTTAGGCGGCGTCCAGTACTACTTGGCTACGATGAGGTGGTACCCCTGCGTCATGCAATGCACCTGTAAACTAATACAGGGAATACTTTTGAGGTGACATCACCTGGGCTCATCGACACCCCCACTTCAGTACAGTTCTGTACCGTCATGTGCGAGATCTCGCGGAGATATTACACAAGCAAAGCGCGCGCGCGGGGATTAAACAGGTATTTTTAATTTGAAAATGAAAAGCTGGGACACCACATGAACTCTGGCCCCTGTAATTCCGTGATCGTGGAGGTTTCCCGTGTTACATTTGGGACACATCAAAACTAATACAGGGAACGGTTTACAGCTCGTACGTTTTCTTCGTACGTAATCCTTCACGGCCTCTGTAATACTGGCACGTGTGACGCACGCGCACGCGCGCGCGTGTGGCGGGACATGATCGCGAATCACCGGCGTTGATGTTTGTACCGTACAAGTCATCATTGCTGTACTAGTGCTGCATCACTGCTCGCTGTTATGACAGCATTGCGTTACGCAGCTCTGCATCACAGCTGGCTGTGAATGACTTGCGTCACGCAGAGCTGGATCGCGGCTCGCTGTTAATGCATTGCGTCACGCAACACCGGATCACGGCTCTGTGTTAACGCATTGCGTGACGGCGCCTACGCGGCTCAAAGGAACTCCACATAAGCATCTACAGTGGTGTGCTTGGCGCCCCGATACCATTACGGAACACACGGGAGGTTAGCAGCGCATACGGGAGTCATTCATGTCGCCTGAACGGAGCGCGTTCGTCGTTCCATCTCTAAATCTGCCTTGCAGGCACTGGTTAACACTGATTAACAACAACCACAAGGATGCCCGCCTCCATTTCTTCAGACCGAGTAACTGGTAAGCAGTTCTTGTATAACTGAAAAGAGTAATGTACTCTCAGTGTGAAGGAGGGCACCACACCACCTCCCACCTTAGCCGTCCATCTCCTCAGAGCCAAGTGAGCTCTGTGAGCTATACTTACTGCCGGATACGGTCAGTATCGTCATGGCATGTACAATGCCAACTATCTTGTCCGTGCTTTAAGAAATTATGGGCTATTCTCAACGTTAATGGATAGTTAAATATCCATAAGAACCGTGTATTAGGATGTTCCTGTACCTCCAAGATGGTCATAAATCAGAGTACGCCGACGGTACTGGCTGCACCGCTCTAGATCTCACATTACAGTCAGTTCAGCCGGAGAGGGAACCGATATTCAGATCCGTTCATAAGCCTTCCTACGCCCTTCTCACGGGACAGAAGCACCACTCCGCATACCTGCCGTCCTCCCACGCCCGACCCCCACAACGACACGGCCTCGAAAACCCGCCATCCTGACCCAGTACACAGCAAGACAAGAGGGGACCTGTGAAACTCATTCACGATGGCCCCAAGGAAGTCAAAGGTGAAGAAAGGGTCCTGTTCGAAGCCGCCAGACCATGGCATGTCCAACGCCGACCATCCCTGTGAACCAAAGGATGGATTCCCGTCTTGTTCTGATACGGATAGTGGTATAGAATCCATGTCATCCGGCCAGCCATCAATCAAAGCAAAACCGACCAGATCGGAAAGGAAGATACTGAAGACAGTTAAGGCGAAGTTCGCGGAGCTCTGGGTTAATTCTAAGAACCTGCTTATCGCGCCTGGTGCATGCATTCCAATCCTACGTATTCGTGGAAAGACGGCATCGGGCATTGCGCGGATGAAGCGTCTGTTCTTAGGGAGTCTCCAAACAGCCGGCTCTAATGGAGGAGGTATTGCAGCGGGTATGAACATGCCGATTGTACTACCGCTGACAGGAATACATGAGGAGATAGTACGGGCCTACTTCCGCGACAAAGGCCTCTCCGAACCTGATATTTCGGCACGCATTGCTCAACAACCAGTCTGGTACGGCGTTATTGATGGGGAGTACAGGATCCTCGCTTTGCATGAGCTCATAGAGCAATTCCCTGAGGAATGGGGGGACTTCCTATTGCTCGTCACTGTACTTGAAGGCGGTCACCCTCTCGAGAAGTATGAAATGCTCGCAGTGACGCGAAACGAGCTTCAAGCAGAGACATATCATATAGCTACTACACTGTATGACCGTCTGAAGAGAATGAAGGTAGTTATCGGACGGTTAATGGAGATGAATTCCGGGAAGCAACCGAAAGCACCGCAGGTCACAAGGTTGTACGACGGTACTACCAACAACGTTACGCTGAAGCAGACAGCTGCAACAGCTGCTCGGCTGGATGTGCGTGTCATAGATACCATCGGGGAAATCATGCACAGGGAATATCCAGATGTACTGGTGGCAAGGGCTAAGAAGAAAGGAAAAGGCAACATAAGTACAGAGCGAATGTTGGGTGAGGTCGATTGCCGTATCTACCGCACTTTTTTAACCCTGACCACTGTGAAGTCCTCTACAGCATTCATGAATGCCGCTCCGGATGAAGTGGAAGCACAAGTGAACGCAATCCATAGAGCCCGTTCTCTTCGAGACAAAATACATCCCAAAGCTCTCAGCCACTTGGATCTCACGGATCAGTTTAATCTCGCAAAAGAAGCTCTGAAACAAGAGCAAAGATATCTAATCTTAATGGAGAAGGAGGATTGGCCGCCGGATATGCTGGTTCTCAGGGATAACTTGCTCCGATCGACTTTGTTCGATGACGAGTTACGTCAATGCGAAGGAAACGGAACGGACATCGCACCATCACTACGCGAGGCATTCCGTCGCAAAGTACCAGCACTCTGCAAGATGCTTGAAAAAAAGTACGCGGATGCCGTCGCACAGGACAAGAAATGCGCGGATGATGAGGCTTCTTCTGAAAAGGTGAAGACCAGTACTCGGAGCAGTGGTGATGTGAACACGGTTGCGGACAATTCTGCCCAGAATCCTGAGCAGAAAACTGGAGCTGCAGGTGAAGAGGAGAGTCGGGTTTCTTGTGCACCGGTGGACCCTGCTGGACTGCCGCAGAAGGAAGACGACCAAGCGCATACTGCACCGGCTCAGCCTGAACCGGAGCCTGTCGATGCGCTGCTTTCATGTGGTATTGAATGCCACAACATGCGCTGGCAGGAGTTTTTTAGAGAGGTGGAGGCCGACACAGCAGGACGATACGATGTCGTTTTGACGGATCCTCCTTTTCACCTCCCAGACAGTCAGAGTGGGACCGGTCGGGGGTACGACGATACGCTAAGCAAAGAGGAATGTGAAGAGTGGGCTAAGGGGGTGAAGACACGTCTCAAACCAGGGAGCTATGCATTGGTGTGGGTATCATGGCAAACTGGCAGGCTTTGGCATGAAGCAATGCTGGATAAAGGGTTCACAGCCGCCGTACCACCGACTACAATCGTGAAAGATGTCGGTACCATGCAGCGACATTCGTTGAAGAACAATGCGCAAAACTGTGTGGAATACATCTTCGTGTTCAAGTCACCTGGTTCACATCCTGCTGGATTCACGCCTCATTTCAACTCTCCATTTCAGCTCCTGTGCCCTGGCCGTCTAAGACGCTGGAATGCTATTACCAATGTACCAGTACAGAAGCCGAAGCTACTGCACTCAAATTCGAAGTCGCCTGTACGCGTAGAAGAGAAGAATCATCTCCTGGTGACGGAGCTACTGGACTTGTACTGTCCGCCGAATGGAAGAGGACTTGATACGTACGGCGGGACAATGACAACAGCTATTGCGGCCTTGCGAACTGGTCGGCAGTGGGTCGTGATTGAATCTGATAAGTCCTGCTTTGACTTGGCATGGGCGCGACTGCAGGGTATAGCACAAGCCATTTCGAAAGCACGCATGTCTAGACCAAACGAACCCGGTGCGATTGGGAAAGAACCCGTTTCGCCTATGCAGAAACGGAGGAAGCTGAACGATGGTGAGCGTGACATCAATCCATCCGAAAGTATGTGTACGGAGCCTTCGACACGGATGGAGGACACTACAGCACAGGGTGTGTTCGACCAAAGTACGGCTGCAGGTGCGAGCAAAACTCAAACGACCAGCGGAGAGGTGGTTGTGGAAGCTGCACGTCGGGGCACAGGTGCGAGCGAAAATCAAACATCTGGCCGGCAGGTGGTGGTGGAACAACTATTGTCAAAGTTCAGCCGCGGAGATGAAGTGGAACTTCTCGTCGGGGATACGGCGGTGGCGAGAGGTACGCTGTTTCAGCAAAATGTCGTCGAAGCAGAAGGTTTAGATGCGGAAGAAGTCAGGCTGCGCTCTGTTTTCGCCAGAACCCAACACAATACTGACCTGCGCTCCATTGAAGGTGACTGCGTACTTGTAGCTGTTCGTGGGGTTTCTTGCTACAGTGGGTATGAAGACATGAAGTTCATATACCCCTTCCTCGGCCCGACGAGCGAAACACCCAAAACGCTTGCCAACCTCTCCAAGTTCGGCTTCTACGTCTGGGACGCCAGGTGCCTGGAACCAATTGACGCCCCAAGCCAAGTGCCTCAAACTAATTGAAGCTCAAACCATTTTCACGACGTCAGGTACAACGGTGATCAAGGAACAGCCTGTGGATTCCGAGTAGTACCTAAGTTGCAGCACAGACACGCACTGTGTCGCCTAAGAACGGAGGTGTACGTCGCTGGGAGTGGTGCGTTGGTGGGAGTCGTGCAAATTTACAAGGGAGGGGAATGCCACGGTCAGATGCACAGTGGTGTCTACACCATAACAATAGGAAGCGCGTTGGGTGATGCGGGGATGTGGTCAAATGAATCGCGTCAGTTAAGGCAATGAACAGTACGTTTACGAAGCATTGCTTTTCTTCGAAGTACCTGTACTGGCCCGACCTGCTTACTTCTCAATACCTGACTCTATTACCTGCTCTATAACCCACTCTCCGTTTGGGAAAACCCTCCCCTCCTCTAATACTTCTTCTTCAATCCAGAACGTCTGTCCATGCGGAGGGGGCGGCTGCTGAAGACGTTCAAAAAGAGCCACGCTGGCAGGGCCCGCCCGAATCGGAGGGGCTCGGGTCGCATCCAGATTGTCCGCAGGCAGAGAACGACAAAGTTGGAAATCTCCGCGTCCTGGCACGTCACGGGCATCGTAGCCGGGCCTATCTTGCGGTCGGGTGCACTTCGTTCTGGCCATAACTGCTTTAGGCGATACAGAACGTGGTGCAGATGACCTCAGGTGTACAGGGATCCCTCTGGTGCGAAATGGGAATGGTGAATAAGTAGTGCTGCACTTAGACGTTGTTCCCGGCGGCGTGTTCGTCCAGAACAGCGTGCGCACAGGTCGTCGAGCGGGACAAACTGGCGTGAAGAGATGGCGTTAATGAGGGGCCGAGACAAACTTAGACAGTGTCGCGTCGGGATGAAGTGGCCGTGAGAGGGAAGCGTGAAGTCCACACTTTTAGTGTATGGTGAGTGCGAGGTGCCGCGAAACTGCATCCCGTGCCGGGGTAGGATCTCCAGCAACATCCTCCGCAATATGGCGGTGCAGTAACTGCAGAGTCAGGTGCTCACAAATGACTTCGTACCTGCCGCTAGAACAAATCACCTGCAGGAAGTGCTGTCCGTCTCTATACATCACAGTGAAGGTTCCCATTGTCCCCGTCCGATACATACTCAGGTTGCGTCCGAAAGCCCTCAACAGCCCACAACCGTCGACGCACCTCGCTCTCCTCCGTACCCGTCATCAGCAGCCCTCGACCCACCTCGCTCTCGTCCCTTCCCCCTCATCAACATCCCTCGACTCACCTCGCTCTCCTCCGTTCCCCCTCACCAACAGCCCTCGACCCACCTCGCTCTCGTCCCTTCCCCCTTAACAACAGCCCTCGAACTATCTCGCTCTCCTCCATTCCCCCTCATCAACAGCCCATCGACCAACTTCTGTCTCCTCCATTCATCCCCTCCTACCGACTCTTCAGAAATGTCAGACATCTCGGACAATCTCGGCATGGCGTGCCATCGCGGCATGGTCATGGTCTGCCAGGTCTGCAACCCCGCGACCACCTCCGCCGCATCGATCGTGTCGTGCCCGGTGGGGAACGACGCCGACGTTCCGTCCCGGACGATGACGGACACGTCTGGCGCTACGGTCACTCGCGTGCGCAGGCGCGTCAAGGTTCGCCGATCCGTTCGCATCATTGAGAAGAACGCCCGCCGCTCGGCCCGTATCGCGGCGCAGAAGAAGAACTAAAGAAACGTCAGATGAAATAAAGGAAGCTCGTGACGTATGTTCTGTCACGTACAGCCTGCTGGGAATGCGCACGCGATGTGTGCCGTAAACGCGAGGGATGAGCGCAACCGGAACGCGAACGGATGAAACGTACTAGAACAGGACATGTTGTACGCCGCTTGGTGCGAAGCTGACGGCAGATTGTTAGTGTAGGTGGTTGCTGCCTGCGCCTCGGGCGCTGACGTGAATGCCGAACAATCCGCTTGGCGAGCAAGATGTAGCGTCGCACGTTGAGGGCGATCTTGCATTGAAAGGGACGAGCCGGGCCGCAACGTGGTCTGATAGTGGAGAGGCGCGCGGGCGCGTGAATGAACAATGAAAAAGCCGAGACGAGCGATGAAGGTGGCGCCGGGCGCGCCACGAGCGACCGAGATACCGCCGCGCCCGCAAGCGGCGAAAAACGACGGCCGTGGGCGCCCCGCGCGCCGGTGGGTAACAGCGATCGCGGTAGAATCGGGCGCGCCGGTAGGGAACAGCGATGGCGGTGGTGCCGGGCGCACTAGCAGAGAAGAGAGATGGCGGTTGCACCGCAAACGGAAGCTGAGAGCGATCGCGGTCGATTCGCGCCAGGCAGGTGGATGACGGGACATATGTCCCGTATGTGGCGATAGCGCCGCGCTCGCCAGCTGGCACGAGCGTTGGTTGTTGGTTTGTGGTGCCGGCGCGGCGCGCGCATCCCTGGTGAATGAGGAGAGGCGGCACGGCGCGCGCAGTGGAGGTGTGTGTTGGGAGGCAGGGCGGTGCGGGCGGCGGAAGGCGTCATGGCGGTGGCGCGCGCGCCGCAGGTGGACGACGGGCGGCGGAGTGGCGCCGCGCGCGCCAGATGACACGAGCGATGAAGGTGGTGGGGCGCGCGCGTGCGGAGACAGGCGTTGGAGGTTGCGCCGTGTGCGCGGGCGTAGGACAGTGATAACGCCGGCGCCTTGAGTGCCGACGAAAAACAGTGATGGCAGTGACGCCGCGCGCGCCGGTATGAGTGCGTCACGTGTAGCGGCACTGTGTGGTCGTTGCGGGTGAAAGACGGGCGGCGGCTCGGCGGGCGCGGCGAGGTGGGTGGGGAGTTGTGGTGCCGGCGAGGCGCGCGCTTCACGGGTGAAGGAGAGGCCGCGCGGAACGCGCTTCACGAGTGAATGAGGTGAGGCAGCACGGCGCGCGCGGCGCGGGTGAGGCTTGGGCTGCGGCGCGGGGCGCGTTGGGCGGGTGACGGACGGGCGGCGGCGCGGGGCGCGCGGGGCGGGTGACGGATGGGCGGCGGCGCGGAGCGCGTGGCGGTGGGCAGTCATGGCGGTGAGGCGCGCGATGCAGGTGGATGACGGGCGACGGCGGGGTACGTGTGAGTGACTGGCGGTGGGTGGCGCGCGCGGGTGGCGTGGTCGAGTGAGTGTGGCGGTGCAGACAGACGTGCGGCGAAGGGCGTTGCAGGTATAAAATAGTTAAATTTGCCCGGTTCGAAACGGGAAAGAAATGCAGCGCGGCAGGCTCAATTTGGTTGCAATTTTGAGATTTTTGGCTTTTTTAATTTTTTGAAATCCGTGCACTGAGGCGGTGCATGCGCCCCGCATGTCCTGCACTGTTCCCTCATTTACTCGCCAACCATTGGTGCAAAAGCACTTCTGTAACCGTGAGGTTACTCCGGTTGCCCTCCCGGTCACGCTCATATATAATTTTAATAGAATTTTTTCGCCCTGTTTACCACCCTCTGATCGGTATCCCTGCCAAACCGTGTTGTCTGCGCTTGTGCCACGTCGGGCAAGCAGCATATTTCAGCCAAGTTCAAGGCGTCCTGTACAGGGCCCGGCCGGGA
>JAULBV010234814.1:0-12818 GCA_032358295.1 Pterothamnion heteromorphum | reverse complement strand
AGACGTCATCGGTGTTTGATAGGGACGTCATGAACAAACCGAAAGACTCGGTTTGTCGTCTCCTAGTGTTGATGATACCAATCGGGCGGATGTTGCTGTACGGTGACATCTGTGCACTTCCGGTTCGAGCCAAGTTCGAAAGAAGTGCGGCGGATGTTCTTAGTGGTACCGACCACTGAAAGACGGACGAAACAATGTGGTACATGAGCTCCGTAGCATACGCGGATTCCTTCCGAAAAGGGAGAACTGCGTCGTTGGTACCGTTGTAAGGAATCAATGTGCCGCATCTTCCGCACTTCCAGTCGGTGACCTTCACTTGAATCGACCCGTCAAGTAACGTATGAAGCGTGATGTTCCTCTCAGAACTAATCCCGTTGAACATCTTCGAGTTGCATCTTGCTTCGTCCCCATCCATCGGAACCGTTCCTGGGCATGACACAAGTGAGTCACACAGTACAAACTGGGCGCTCGGCGACCGGATCCGTCTCACCAGCTCCTTCATATTCCGGAGCTCTGTTCGGCACGGCAGCAGAGGTCTGGCGTGTTCACGAAAGTACTTCTGCAAGGACTCTGCATCGTAGGTGCTGACGAATTTTGCAGTAGGCTGATGGTGGCTGCCGTCCTTCCTTGACACGTTGGTCACACATTCTTGTTCATGCGCGCAGTATATCCGCTTGTACGGAGAGCCTTCACAGCATTGGCATTGAAATAAACACTTCGGTCGCTTGAGAACTGGTACAAATCGTTTGTACTGGACGTCGAACACGATCCAGGTCGACCATTTCGACTTCTGTATCAATGAAGGTGAGGAACTGTCTGCAAGTCTCCATCGTACCATCTCGTGGACTTGTGCGTCACTGTTGGCATCCAGGACATTGGCACCGAAATATTCTCCGTAGACGTGGACGTTCGATAGAATGAGAGAAATACGGCGGCATAGATTTTCATGGGCTTTGAATGCCCTCACATGTGAGCACTCCTCAGTCGCCAACATGTCGCAAGTGCACGTGACAACCAATTCGTGCATTTGTCGCATAGACGATGGCGGCTGCTTGTTCGTAGCACAGGTGAGTGCGACGGATCGGGGGTTCTTACCATCGGCAGTCTGCCACGTGACTCCGAATATACCCAATAGACCGATTGCGGAACGAACTTGCACTGTGGCGAGACCGAAGTCTCGTCCCTCGAACCGCCCATGCCTTGTCTTCATTGCTCCCGGTTCAAAACCGCGTAGTTTGTGCAGGAGGGGTGTGCCGAGAGACAATACCTTACTGAATAGAGCCGATTCCGACAGTGATGAGGATGGAGTAGTAGGAGGAAGTCCATTGGATTGCCTTGGTTGACGTGCACCTCGTCGTTGCGGGACTGCATACATAGACTGACGATGCGTGCTGGATAAGCCTTGGGCCGGCGTGGTGGGATTTGATAACGGAACCTCTGTCACTTCATCGTCCTGGGGATGTGGTTCATCGTGGATCACGTGGGCTCTATACGAATCTTGGTTTCCTGCGCCGGGCGCGGTGCCATGCCTGGCATGTGGCGGGTCACCAATGTACGTGACGACCTTGACCCACCCGGGTTTAGATCGTTCTATGCGCTGCACTTTTTCTGGTCTTTCATCGATGTCACAGTCCAATGGGCGGACGACGGTGCGTATTGTCCCAGTACCAGTTCGTTCTGTATCGACGATGTGCTCCTTGCCCGTCGAAAGATCAACTAAGACTTTCACAGGCTTCATATCACGTGATATGTGGGATGCGGCAGTAGAAATGTGTCGCAAGTTTTTTTCAGACGCCCGCTCGCGGAAGGAGAACCAGTGTACTCAGACGCCCGCACGCAGATGTTCTGAATGTAGAACGTAGAAGATGACGGCACCTGCACCGTTTCGATTTGGTGCAGTGGTGTATCGCGAGGTACTGATGGGGAGGTACAGGATGGTGGTCCTCTTGTGAAGGTAGTGGAAGGAAGTGCTTGAATGTAAGAAGAAGCAGAATGAAGTGATTGGCGGGTTCGCTCGTTCCGCGGTGGTGGGCGTCGATAGGAAGTCAGCCGGAAGGGCCCACTGACGTGAGATGAGCGGACGGGACGGAGCCTGTTGCGATGGCAGGAACGTGTGCCCAGGGACACAGTGTGCGACGCGGATTGAAGAGCAATGTGCGTTCAGGTTGTTTGCCGCGGGAGGTTGAGTTTCTTGACGCGTTCGGAAGTGATGGTCGGATCGTAACCAGCGGTGGTGGACGTGATGGGATGCAGATCGCAGTAGGTACGAGAAGGCGAAGATGACGAAGGGTACGATGAGGGAGGGTGATGGATAGGAAGAACAATAGCAGGGTGGGGAAGGGAAGAGGGTGGAGAGATGATTGTGGCGCAGGGGGGCAGGCGTGGAGTTTCCGGCCACATTTCCGACGGGTTTGGTGCGCGCATGGAGTGTTAATTTCACCCTTATTTTTGAGACTGAAACCGCGTCACTCGAAAATATTCCGGAGTTTGCCTGAAACCCTGACGGACAATACTTAGCTGTCGGATGGTAGCCGAAACCCCCTTCGCCTGAGTTACACGTTTCACTTTAATGATATGCAGCCAAAGTTTAGGTTTGGTAACGAGACAGGCCTTGCGGTTATTCACCGCGCTGAGAGACGTGTCCGCAAGCCACTCCCGCCTGCTCCCGGTACTCACAATCAATGAACGTACAGCCGGACTGCTTTGCATCATACTGCAGTAATATGCAGAGCAGGCTTCATCGATGTTTCATAGTACAGACGGCGACGCGGGCATGGAGTAGAGCGACGCCGACGCCCGGACTGGCTTTATGGGTGTGCGGTGCGCGCGAAGCGCTGGCGTCGCGGCGAAGCGCAACGCAAGCGTGCTCGGCGAAGCGCGACCTCTGGAAGAAGCGCAGCTGCGCTTCTTCCACGCCGCTAGCGGCGTGGAACCCCAAGCGGCAAAGCGCAAGCGCAAGCGCTGGGCTCGGGGTGGTCCAGCATGCGCGGGGCTACGATGCCGGCGGTTGCACAAGGTCCACGCGATCGCAGACCTTGTCACGCAGATTGTCGAACGCTTCGATCATGCCATGCAGGTAATACCCGCAACGGTTCGTACTGAAGCAACACGGAAGGCACGGGCTTGTCAGCCTGGTCCGCGCGGGTCGCTTCGCCAGATCGCGTCCGTCTCGAACGCGAAAACCGACACGCCGCGTGCTAGAATCTCCGTCATCAGCGTCGTGCGCTGCAGCATCAGCTTCCAATAACCCGGGTTTCCAAACTATTTGCCAGTCTCCTTGCCGCCCGTGGCGCGCGCGAGTAGCACGTTCGACCCGCCCGCGTCGGACAGTGCGGCGCGCGTCGGCTCATCTGTCACTGCCCAAAACAGTCCGCTAGGTCGGAAACCGCGATGGCGACGGCGATGACGCTCGCGCGCGTCTTGGGGGAGGGGGAGGCGAGTAGAACGTCATCAACTTGATGACAGGGATGACTGAAACTGCCGAGTTAACCAGACTTAACTTTAACCATGACAGCCCCGGTCTGTATACGGGACGCATCCGGAAGGATACGGGCAGTAGCAGTGGGAACTTAATGTTCAGACGCAGCACGCTGTACACCGACCATCTGGCAGGTACATGGATGGATGGCAGCGTCTCTCGCCCTTGCCAACACGCGGCATACTAGAGACCAAAATCGAATCGGGTAGGTCATGGAAGGCTGCGGCGGCGGGGCCCCTTGGCAATGACACGGAAGGGTGAGGCGGACGGCGGAGAAGATGAGGTGGATGAGAAAGGTTGTGAGTAGCGCTGGAACGGGAAAATTGGATTGAGACTTAACATGGGTTAACCCCGATGGGTTAACATTTACGACTAGTTCACAGGGAGGAAGTTCTCAGGTCAGAAATGCATCGACGACGGCGACTTAAAAATTTCTATTTTCATATACCATTTCAAAAACCTCTGCATATGAATGAACTGCAAAGATATTCAACGGACAGAGGCACAAGGAGGGTAATCTGGGAAGAAGACTCGTAGCAGACCCGTGACGGAGATGGGAAGCTTTGCGCATAACCACCTGGTTTTGATGTGAAGAAAACCTCATTGTGATGTTTTCGGGGTGCAATGAAGGTCTGACAAGTTCATGATAAAAGTGATTGTGCGTCGTGGTTGCATAGGAAGAGAGACCGCAAGAACCATGTAACTACGTCCACTCGATTTTATGGAAAGTCTCCCTATTCACCCCAAAACCTTTTCACTTAAACTTGGTCCAGGGCTATACTAGGGAAGTGTGCGGTGCCATTCCAGGGGTTTATCGTTCTCAACGCCGAGTATTTCTAACAGACGGTCGTCATCTTTGGCTTGAACACCGCGATTTCTTTCAATACATTCGTCTATAAATATTTACGAAAGTAGTCAGCCATATAACTTCATCTGCATGTCCATTTCACGACGTGAACATGACCTAAGCGTCAGGGTATCGTTCGAGGACGGGTTCGGAATACTTGCGGAGTGTTGCATGACAGAGTCTGAACATGTCTTCACGAAGTTTGTTCCCAATACAGCGACTATGCAAATTGGAAAACGGTTTCGATAATTGATCACTGTGACGGAATACACGTGGGAAATACCAGACTGGCGCTGAGCGTCTGTGCGTGGCAGCCTGTGGTAAGACCCGGGGGGCGCCCGACGCCTATGATTATTTTATAATACGTGGAGACGTGTATTAAGAAAGGCCCAAGTCCGCACAGAATCGCTACATGAATTCGACACTCACCGCTTTCGCCTTCCCCGTTCAAGTCTCAAGTCAGCCTTCACACATTGACCTCACGATCATCCTTGTTTGTCTTCTTCGCATCCACTGCCGGGCGTACCACACAGTACCCTGCACTGGCACCACTCAGCCACGACGTACGACGTCAACGAAGCAGCAACCGAGCGTGCGGGCGTCTGAGAATCTCTTTCCACAACGGCTTTCCCAACTCTTCCCCGTCATTGCACTCCGTACCTGCGTCGCTGATCCCTCTGCTACGGGACCTGTCACACTGTTACCACTCACTCATATTGTCCTGCGTGCGGGCGTCTGAATAACTCTTTCATCTACAGAAGCCGCCTGTGACTATGGAAGAACGTGAATTGATTATCAAGGAACACCGGAATGAACTATTCTATCGGTGGGGACCTGGTGTCATAGACGTGCTGAGCAGCAGCTCCACGTTTAGGATCATGGATGTGGTTGAATGGCAGTTGTCAAGTGAGACTATTCCAACAGGCGAAGAATCTTTCTCTCAAGAGGTTCTACGTTGCTTCGATCCAGAGCTTCCGGCGCATCAGCGTTCATCGAACGTGTTAATGCCCGTCACGTACATCGCTTCGTTCTTCGAAGCTGATGCAAGAGATCATATCAGTCGCCTATTCCTCATTTGCGCTCGGTTCACGGGAACTGTTTGCGGGTGGACTGCTGCATTGAACGACGTACGGGCGGAGGACTTCCTGTGTATGTTTAGGCGGTACACGCATCCGCTGTGGTGCACGGACCAGAAGCCACCGCAACGAGGACCAGAATTCAACAGGGGTGGGATGTGCGCCGGTTGGCGCTTGGCTTCCGAAGCTGTCAAGCTTCAAGCATACGCTTTACACAAGGCTGTTGGGACCGTAACCGGTCAAGAATTGTTTCCTAGAGACTCTGTGATCTGCCAGTACTTAGTCCAAGAGACCGCTATTTGGATAATGAGCCGGATGCGCAATGTACCAATGGACAGGCATGCACGTGAAATCGAAGAGGTGCTACAGCTCACAGTTGCAAAGCTGACTAACGAGGTGATGTCTCTGCGCACGAAGGATGTTTATGTCGCCCCAGTGCAACTCCTGTTCTCCTTGGATTCCCTTAGACGCGAGAACGAAAACGGAATTCACCTCGCAGAAGTCTACGGGCGTCCCGGTGAAGGGTTCTCGTTCAGGAATGGGCTGGACTTGAACAGATCCCAAACTGCCCAGATCTGGTCGAGGAGGTTGTGTGACATTCGAGACCAACCTCGGTTTGGCAGACGCTCTCCATTGCCAAGGAGATCTGGCAATGACCCGTCTCCACCGAGGGTAACAGGCCAAAAGCGAGCGTTCGACAGATATTCAAGTGCTTCAGGATCGCAAGGACGTGGACTCGACGTTGCACTTCGCGGAGAGGGACCTCGTCATGGCATGGTCTTTCATGACGCTCCAATGTGGTCCGGCCTGAATCCTGTCTTCAACCAACGCAGTGGTCAAGGGCATGGAAATCCTGGCGCATCCCTGAATAGGTCGGAACTTTCCTCCCTCCGTGCTGAAGCCCGAGCTCCGCTCCCTCCTTTCGGAACCGTTCCGCAGGAAACGGTAGTTCCGATGCGCAACTTGCAAGCAATGCGCAACTTTGTGCTGAAGAAACCGCTGGAAAACAACCGCTTCGAACTGGACGTCGTAGATTCGGATAATGAGGACCTCACTACCATCCAAAAAGTCGAAATGGGATCGGACGGAGAAGGTGATGGTTTGGAACGGCCGAGTTTGCGGGCAGCTGGTGCCGCGCTTGATGTGGATCTGGAGATTCTATACAGCGAGATAACATCGTGGAGTGCTGACCTTGGAAACGACAATCGCCCTGAGAGTAGCATTCTTCGTTACTGTGACCTTTCGTGGTTGACTGATTTCTTATTCAAGAACACGCACCTCATGCAGACAGATGCAACTCGAAGCAAGGACTACGTTCAGTTCTCCGACCATTGGAAGATTATGATATACGTAGAACTGCACTACGCAGTTCGTGAGACGGTTCATCAGAAGTTCCCGATCCTCCGTGCCAACCTTATGCAATACCCGAAGGTGCTGGAAGCGGGTAGGGGCTCTTACATTGGCATCGAGATTAAGAAGGCGCAGAAGGGCAGGCTGCTCTGCTACTACAAGTGTACAAGCGTCGATCCTGCTCTTACCAAGAAAATAGTCGACGAGATATCTGGGATGTCTATTTGTCTAGGATACTTCAAGAGGCATCATTCCAATCGTGACTCGCGAACTCAATTCTTTGTGGTGCGAAGTGTACACTTCGATGAAGAGGACCTCGAAACTGTGGACAACAGTATCACAAAACTGCACCTTCGCGTTATCGGAAGCAAGACCCCAGCCATGCGATGGGAACCTGCCCCTGGTGACTACTTGTATCTCACTCACATCATGAGTTTCGCCATGTACCACCGCATGTTCAAATCTGTTCATAACATCTGCAGAGCTCCCCTTCAGATTCAGCGACATCTGTACGGCGAGAAAGTCCCACAGGGCCCAACGTCTACGACGAAGTACATGGAGAAGTATAGGACACATTCATGGACTGCCCACATGGACCATGCAAAGTTGCGCGTTGGAGTAGACAGCGGTTGCCTGTCGTACGTCGACTTCCTGAAACATTGTGAGGCGGTGAAGGTTAACGAATGCCAGATTGGTGCAATTGAAACAGTTCTTCAGGAAGTTGGTTCAATCGATAAGGGGACTGGATCCATTTCACTGATCCATGGGCCGGCCGGGACTGGGAAAAGCACTACCATCGCGTTCCTCGTGGGCGCCCTCCTCCATCATTCCCTGCGTGGTCACGTTGGTGAAGGCAGCAAAGTGGAACAGAAGGACGATCGAAAGACTTTGACCGCAATGAACACTGAATCTGAGCGCATTCGTCTGTTGATCACGGCGCCATCCAACATGGCCGTGGACCAGGTAGCTGACAAGCTTGTAAGTTACGGTGTACCTTCTCCGTATGGTACTCTATACCCAGACGTCGTTCGGGTTGGGAGGCACAACTACGACTACGGTAATTTGAGGCCCCACTCCTTACAATTCAAAGTGGAGGAGAGGGAAAAGGAGATGTTGGGAGATGAAGAGCGCACTCTAGGGGTCCGTGCAGCAGCGCAGCGCGAAGTGGTTTCGAAGGCAATAATCTTCCTTGCAACCAACAGCACGAGCGGAGGGGGACACTTCCATCAGCTGAAGACGAAATGTAACTTCGTCATCATGGACGAGGCTTCTTTTTGCTTGGAGCCGGAAGCTTTGATCCCCATTGCTGCGTCACAGAGGAGTTCGAGCACATGCCATGTTGTTCTTGTGGGAGATCATAAGCAGCTTTCTGCCGTCTCCCAATGCAGGCATGTGCTGAACAGCCTCGCGAAGGTCAGGCATGAGTGCATCAAGATTCCAATCGGCCAGCAATTCATCAGTCTCTTCGAGAGACTAACGGAGCGGTACAGGACCGCATCGACCATGCTCACCATCCAATACCGCTGTCATCCGGGCATCGGGCGCATCCAGACTCCTCCTTTCTATGGTACTCTCGTGAACCATTCAGAAGTGATCCCAGCCCACCTGGCTGTTTACAATCAGGTGGAACTCAATTCCGCTGCCTTTTCACCATTCACTATCGTAGACACATCGCAATGTATGGCTCGATATGAACGGCGGGTGTCAGATACTGGAGACGTGACAAATTCGTTCGAAGTGCGCCAAGTCGAACATATGCTGATGAAGCTATGGAACATCGTGAGAGAGACTTCTTCTGAATCAGATTTGTTCGGCAAGATCGCTGTCCTCGCACCATATGTCGCTCAAGTGGATGCGTTGAATGCTTTGTTGGCGGAGCCTGGCCGTTTCCTCCACAACAAGGGCTTTCGAGACCGCATGGACATCAAGATCTGCACAGTGGACAAAATGCAGGGGTCTGAGCGCGACGTGGTTCTGTTGTCATGCACCCGAAGCAACCGTCGCAGCGATATTGGGTTCCTCAGGGATATTGGACGAGTCAACGTTGCTACTAGCCGGGCAAGGAAGCTACTGATGTTGATTGGGGACAGTTCAACTCTGAGCAAATCGCCGAAGTTCTACCCGTTCTGGAAAGCCGCTTTGCAGCGCAAGGAAGGCTCTAGCGTCATCTTCGTCGAGCCAGACCGCGGAGATGAGGATAAACTGAGGATGGCTGAGGTCAAGGACCTGAAGGAAGTACATGGAAAGTACAACCTTCGCGCAAGGCAGTGAACGGACTGCAAACGTTCACGCCTCCGTCTCGTACATGTTGCCAGTAAATGATATCGAATTGTTCAGACGCCCGCACGCTTCGGTTTGAATTTGGTTTCGACGTCGACGGGACGAGTGTGACAACCTTGAACATTGTTCATGCAGATGGAAAGAGAATTGAAGAACGGGATCAAAGTTCTAGGAGGGCTATGGAACTCCGGGGTGGGGAGTGAGGTGGACGTCGTACAGTTCACTTGACCTCCGCCATGTGCGCACGGTGACGCATGCCGACGAGATTGAAAATTTCCAGGCGACCTATCCGTACGGACTAGGTCACGAAGTGCACATACCCGGGCGCCTTCGTGTTCGTCGCGGCTGTTGCGGGGTGCAGGCAAGCCGCAGCCGGGAAGCTTATGGGAGACCGGCACGGAGGCATAGGCACATGCACTGGCGGAAGCTGACAGCATTGCGGAGTTGGACAACACCTTGCGTGCAGCGGTCCATGCAGAGCTTAACATGCGTGCCATGGCACCTGTGCCGGATGAACATGGTGCGGCACACCACTGCGGTGCTGCAGGAATGGTTGTACGCAGGTGTGAGAGTAAATGGAGTCGAACGCCATATAAACCAAATGAAGAATAGCTCTGCGGAGGCAGATGATCATGGGACCAGGCAAAAAGCAGACCAGAACGCCAGGAACGTGGACCGGGCGAACGCGTCGGTGCGTGTCTGCCATCATGTGGCAAATGAAGACCCTGGAGAACAGGCGAACCCGCATCCCGTGCCACAATGTTGCGATTAACGAAGTCTAAAAGCACCCAAGAGCAACCAGGTACTGGCGGTGGAGGACTAAACAGACAACTTCGCGGACGACGACTCACATTCACACGACTGCCAAGGCGATGCTGATAAGTAGGTATCCAAAGTGGACGTGGAGAATGAGGAGTCCACTTTCTTCGCCTAGAAGGACTCCAATCTGGACGTCGACGAAGAGGAAACCAACGTGGACGTGGATAATGCGGAATCCGAAGTAGTCCCGAAGAAGGACTCCAATGTGGACGTCGAAGACGAGAAAAGCGTATGGGCTGACAATGAAGACTCTGATGTGGTGGCCGAGAAGGACTAGAATGTGGAAATCGCTGGCGACGAGTCCAACCTGGAGGTGGATACGGACGACTCGAACCTGGAGGTGGATACGGACGACTCCAATTCGGTCCGACCAGGCGCCGGAAACCCGGGATGCCGACCCGGGACGCCAACCGCGACGGGGATGGAGAGGACTTCGAATATAGTCCGAAGAGGACAAAGAGGACCAGGAGGCGGAGCGTTAACACGCGCAAAAGAGGCGGCTCGCGACAACGCCGACCTGCAAGCGGAGCAGGAAGAAGCTGAAGAAGTTGACACGGGGCATGCTGCGACGCTGCTGCGACGATGCCATACAGAAATCTGCGCAGAGGCGTATGTCGAGGAGGCGGAAGGCGCCGACCTGCAGACGGCGACGAACTGGAGTGCAGAGGTGGAAACGTAGCTCAGCCAGAACAACGGGACGGAACACGCAGCGCAAGGCATGAACAATTCCTGTGGAGGTTTCCTGCCGGATACTGAATGCCTCAACTCGATCTGGCGTTTCGACACGTGGGACACCGTTAACTTCTTGAAAATTTGTATAATCCCAAATAAAACCAACCAAATACTTGGAGGACAACGTGGAACACGTTGCACAAAGTCGGCGGATATTTTGGCGAGTGAAAGCCATCCTTCATCGTCGCACTGCCCGACGGCGGCAGCGAAACCCCTCCGCTGGTGCACAACCAAGCCAATTCACTCCAATTGTCGTACCGGTCCTGTCTGAACCCCGTCGGGAAGCTGTGCACTACCTTCTTCCACAACAAGCACGACCGGACCGTGCTGTCCACCTTCGTCAATATCGAAGGCAATCTACACTCTTGAATCACACGTGACGGGGGCCTGCTCCAACTTCATTCTTCTTGCGTGCGACGCGTCTGAACAAATTCGACTCCCATTCATTCATCATGAACAATCTATCGTTGAGCGACGATCTGAAGGACCTGAAGAAAGAAGCGGAAAAAGCAGAAGCACATCTCGGTGACACCAGAATCCATGTGCTCATTGAGGAACACGGGAGATTCTTTAACATGAAAGAAACCAACGTTGGAGTCCTGCACTCTCGAACAATTGACTTGGATCGAGCAGAATGCAAGCTCATGGGTGATAGACTGGCTTCTGCCGTGACCATGTTCGGACTGGCGCATGACAAGGCCTCTGCTTCCAACCGGAATGAAGAAGGACAGGACCGGCCTGTTCCCCACACTCCTCAAAGCAAGCTCTTCAACCATTCGTTGCCGTTGGATTGGTTCCCTGGTGACCCAGTCCTGTGTTCCTCCAACCTTGTCCCGCCAATCGTTTCAGTCCAAAAAGAGAATTATGATCGATTCTCTTCTCTGTCACCGGATGCATTACAGGAGCTATACACCTTTTTCTTCACGGCGTCTGCAAGCGATCTCCGGACGCGTAAGAGAGGCACAGGAGGCAGGCATACGTACCCGTCAATGACGCCGAAATGGTTCAGCAAAACCATAAAGGTCGGTAGTAATAACATCACGATTCCTGCCCCAAAGGAGCTGGAAATCCTTAACAAGATAATCGTACCGTCGAAGCGGACGCTGAGGAAGAAACGTGCCCAGACCATCATGGCAGCTGTACTTGGCGCCTTCTACGAGAATGAGAAGTTATTCGCAAAGCCTGTACTTGACACCCTTATCCTCCATCCTCATTATATGCGATCTGCAGAGCAGACAAGGGAGTCCCAACTTGAGATGCCTACCGCGATGCAGAATGATCAGGTAATAACTGAAATACCTTCATCTCCGTCACCTCCTGAACAGATTGACAGGATGGAAGATATTCCTTCAACTTCGGCATATGAGAGTCACATACACACCGCTCATCGTGATGATGCACCTGCACCCACAGGCAGTACAGCACAGAGGCCTCCTATAGAGTTATCGAGGTACCTCTAGAGAACCGGGCAGCTCGGAGCGGATGCTTTGTTTTCCTCTGACGACGAAATCGAGGGGGAACGCTCTGTTCACCCTGATGAAGAAGACCCCGACGTCTCCTCCACCGATGATTCCGAGGAAGATGACGATTCCGTCGTCCCTTCTCCTTGATCAACTTAATCGAATCGAACATGTTCCATGCGACTCATGTGGTGTGGAAGACCACCATAACACACACGCACAGGCTCGACGTGGGACATGACACCAACGCATGCATTCATGATCCTCCTCGTACCTCGCGTACCGTACACCACGTCCATCTTCTTAGTAAACCATTCTGTTCCCTAAGCGTCACATTGATCACGTTATGAACTTGTATCATGCACCTCACACATATTCAGACGCCCGCGCGCTTCGTCAAGTCCTTTTGGCCTACTTCGACGTCCTTTGATCCATATGTTGTCAGACGCCCGCACGCAGATTCTGGCTCACGGTACCGTTCCGAATGACCAGTGTGAAGTGACATGGGCCTCAGGCCGCACACAGGGCGGGCGGCCTGCGGCGAGGCGTTGTGGGGAGGGGGGAGTGGGAGGCTGTGAGACCGCAGTCAGACCGCCAGAGTCAAGGAAGACTTAAAGTTTTTGGCGCATATATGCCGGACCATATATTTAAAATAATAATGATTAATGATTTGGAAGGGCAATGTCTTTAAAATACTTCGTCATTTTCCCTTTCACTGTAAGTACAGTGGAAAGTTCAGGCATCGTTGGTTCGGTGCTCATCCGGTTACCTCCGGA
>JAULBV010234703.1:0-12818 GCA_032358295.1 Pterothamnion heteromorphum | reverse complement strand
AAGGTTGGGGGATGTGCTGAGAAATGCATACGCTCCGTCGGCGACTGGGAGAATGACGAGGGCGGCTGCCAGGAATTTGATGTCGGCGGGCGCGTGCGATTCGGGAACGGGAGGTCGGCCGCGATCGTCGAGGGGGTAGTGGCGGATCCGGTCGTGGGTGTTTGCAGGAATGGCGGCCGCCGGGACTCTCCTGGCCCTGCTGCAAGGTCTGATGGCACAGAAGTGGGTGAGTTGCGTGGCTCGCGGCGCGGAATTCCCTGGGTCGTGCGGGTGCACGCCAAGTCGAAACTAGTGTACCCATTTCTACAGTGTGCAATGAAATTCCACGTGTACGAGCTTCGTCATATGCCCTGCTGTACTCCATGTCATACGTTACCTCTAATTAATGCAGGATAGTCTTGATGGGTTTCACGAGACTATTTATTCCAAATTTGGAGGGGTACATTATAAATACATTTAAATACATGTAGAATCCTTGTGGAGCGTGTTTCTCACGTCAGAAATTATCCGGAAGACCATCGATTTTTTAATTACTGCAACTCATACAAATCGCGTACAGTATAGGTTATTAAATTTATTTGCAAAGTTTTGTCGAGATATGGTGCACGGACCAGGAATCGTCCAGATCATCCTTTTTTAATAGGTTACGTGTCAAATCTCCCGGCCGAAAGCGTATTTGGAAGTTCATTATTGGGCCGCTACCAACGAGATCGCAGGTGGAAGGCAGTGGGGTGACAAGATTCCCGGTAGGTTTTCATACACGTGTTAAGTTTCCTGATCGTACGACCGTTGACACTAGGAATGTACCGATACGCACTAGAATTCTATTACAGTACGATTTAAAGTACCTTCGCCGTCGCCACTTCGCTCGCCATATTCTCCGCCACAACCCTCTACCCACATTGCCGTCGACGTTCCCTCACACACAGCCTTTTCAACTTCCGCAAAGCCGACCTACGACTACATCCTCAGCGTCATGCCTCCCTCCAAGCCAAGGCTAACCGCTCGCATGACCACTGGCCCGCCCCGGGCCTCCGCGCACCGCGTCATTGTTTCCCACCACACCGGAGGGGCATCGAAGGCAAGGCGCGCGGCCTGTCCGCCGAAAGAACGTTCCAACCCCTCTGCATCGGATGTTGCATCAACGACCGCTCCGAAGAAACGCGCAGTTTCGAGGAAAGCTCTCGCCTCCGCCGCAGCGCCGACGCATACCGGCAATGCAGACAAGGTCGTACCCGCTCGTGGTGCCATGGCGGCTGCCAACATGAGTACCACCACCTCCCCCGGGGTCCATGCCCCGTCACCGCGATCCGGCGAAGTTCCGGACTCCCTTACCGCTGACACAGCTACGATCAGGTTCCCTGCAGTCGCTACGCCTCTCGCTCCACCGCCCGGTTGCGCCAGAAATGGCGATGCGATGGTTAACGCCAAACACAAGTGCACCACTGCGCTCACTCCGCCGGCCGGCTGTGCCAAAGATGGCGAAACGTTCGCCAACGCAGTGACCCCGCCCGAAGAGGTCCGTGTGGACACAGACAAGTGCGCTTCTGCGCTCGCTCCGCCGCCCGGCTGCGCCGGTGACGGCGACAAGGTCGCCAACGTCGGCGAGCCGGTTCCCGCCGACGGCGGCGGCACCAAGGACAAGTGCGCCACATCCCTCCCGACGCCGGCCGGCTGTGCCGGACATGGCGGGAAGATCTCCAACGCCGTGACTCTGCCCGCAGAAGTTGAAGACACCGCAGACACGTCCGCTCCTGCGCTTGCTCCGCCGCCTAATAGCGCAGGAGAAGGCGACAGGGTGCCTATCGTCGGCGCGCCTGTTTTTAGCGAAGAATGCGCGCCCAAAGAGAACTGCGCCACTGTGCGCACTCCCCCGGCCGGTTGCGCCGAAGATGGAGCCAAGGAGGCCAACGCCGTGCCTATGCCAGCAGAAGACGGAGGAGCCGCCGCGGAGCACTGCTCCCCCACCGACAAGACAAACGCTGACGCTGAAGTGGGCGGTTCCACTGCACAGGCCACCGGGACGCAAAATTCGCAAGCTATGGCCAGGCCCATTCGCGTCCGGCTACGCTCTGTACCCATGCCCGAAGGCATGGTTGCGAACATGAGGCGACGCCAAACGCCGGCCGGCACTGGACATCAATTACTGCACAGACCTGCAGCTGCGCATTTACCTGGTTTGGGGCGCGTGGGTCGTCCAGAAGTCCGCGAAGTCGACGTACTGCGCCTGACGGGGATAGCGCAGTGGCAGACACTGCCAGTGCAGTTCATGAGCTACACCGCTTTTGTCGAGGAACAGGCCTGGCACCGTCCAGATTTGTCAAGGTTTCGTCAACTAGAAGTGAAGTACGGACGACAGATGGCGTTGAACGCATGGACGAGGTTCACTCAAACCCACCCCTGGTTCCACATCCCGTTCGGCGTACGAGCTTCACGGTCCTTCGCCAGGGATGAGTTGGAGGTACTGTACGTCGACAATATGCGCAAGTTTCTCGACTCGGCGGCCGCCAAGGGAACTCTCACAGTGTCCTGTATACCTCTCTTCCGTACCGGTGACGCCCTCCTGAGCCGTTGGTGGAATAGTCCTCGTTTCCAGCCCATGCTCATGCAAGAGGCAGCCTGGAGGGTTCAACATGATGCCTTCATTCCGGCTGACGCGTTCGATGTCCCCGTTCGTCAGAGTTCAAAGTTATGGGAAGTGTACCCTCGTCTGCCTGACTGGTTCGGGCAAGAATACTTCCCCGCCTCCGTCCCAGTACCGACACCTCTGTGTGTCTATTACTTCCACACTGAGCTTCTGGCGGCCGCCACAGAACAGGAACGGGCGCTGTGGGAGAGACTCGTGGAGCTAGAGTTCGCCATCCTGTTTGCAGCAGGATGGTGGCACGAGGCTGCAAGGGGCCATCGTGCCCATATACTGCTGGAAAGCACCGTTGTTTGGCTCACGGAAAGACTGCACGACATCCCTGTTGACCCCGACACCCCGTATGGAGCAAACAGGCAAACATCGTTCAAGTGGATCGCTGCAAGGATGCGGGATGCTAACAAGTTGCCGAAGAATGCGCAGAACCGCATCACGTACCCCGGTACTCAGCTCTCGGACACATGGTTCGCTTGGGTTGAATATGGGACTGGCCTTGTCAACCGATTGGAACCAGCCGGCCGGCATTTCGAACGCGCTCTTCCCCACCGCCAACTGCGGGAACTCGGGGTGTCTTTGGACGAGTACGATTTGCGACCTCGAATCAACAGGCGACGCCCCATTCCTGAACTTTCTCCAACCGATACCCGTCCCCATCAACGTGTAAGGATCGAGTCGAACAACGGGCGAAATGGAAGTCATCACCATGGACCTGTTCATACGCCCCGGCCACCAGTACCACGCGCCACACACCAAGAACAGCTCCGACCCAGACAGCCTGAACGGCTTCCTCAGTCACCAACACCACAACGCGTCATGGGTTACAATCGGGCTGATCCTTTCCCGCGCGCCCCAAGCCCCCCGCGGCGCAGGATACCTGAGCGCAGCCCACCGCGCCGCCGGATACCGCCCCCAGTTGTATTCCGTGGCGTCCCGTTCAGCGGCGGCCGCATCCCGCGCCCTCGCATGTCCCGTACAGAAGCGAACCAGGTCGCTTTCAGGGAGGTGACGGACTACAGAGTTGTACGCGCTGCGTCCGTGGTGTCCGATGAGTAGATTTAATTTGTTTATTGTAAAGACTGAGACGGGTCCGGGTTTCACGCACGAAGTACGGCCGCCGCGGTTCGCCATTAACTCACAGACACCATCACAAGGTTGTGCTGCTAAGTGACACTGGGGCACCCGCAATGTCCAGCCCGTGACGCAAACAGCCCATTGTGGGCAATTGCCCTGTTACCAGTGCGGAGGCCGCAGCACTGGCCGCCGTGCCAAGCCCGTGGTACATGGGAAAATTGCGCGCCATGCGCGGCACGCAGCGCAAAGCCCACACCCCTTTTCATGGTCTCACTGCGCCGCCGCTATGCCGCACCAAGTGGCGGCGCCGCACAGCCGAAGAAGCCTGATCTGGTTCGACACGGAGCACCACGGAAGAGCAGGTGTTGTGGCAGATTGGGCAGGTTTACGAGCGTGGTGGATCGGGCCCTTTCTAGGTGCGGTTTCTTAGCCCGCCTGACGGGCCAAAAGCGGTTTCGGTTTTGCACTTTAACTTATTGTTACCGTGAATATCTGCTGTACAGCATAAATCCAGGTACTGTAATGGAAACATACTAATTTTCCGGATATTTATTCATATGACATTGCTGGTATACGTGCCTGATAAGCAAACCCTGCCACGTATCGCAAACCATCCGCGCCGTTTGGAGGACATCGGCGCTCGTGGTGACAAAGACTACTTCTCGTAGCGTAGGCAGTATCATACCTGTAGTGGAGGGGGACGTGTGTGACGTGGCCAATATGTACAGGTCAATACGCGGCGGGTACAGGTAGGAGCTGTCCCGGTGACAGCACACGTCCGTAGTCACGTGACCATATCGGGGCCACACATCCAGTAGCATTTGACACGTGTGCAAACACTGAGATATTGCGCACGCGCCTGGCCCGTACCATGCCTCCAGTACGCATTCAGTGCAATACCAGTGCAATGCACAATGCTGGACGTGTATTGCACCGAGATCCGCACCGTTGCTTTCATTGCTGCGGTCTCGGTGCAATGAAGCTCCATGGAGTTTTATTGCACCGAGACGTACCCAGTCGGCCGACTTGGACAGAATTTCGTAACGCTCCAGGCTCCGACTTGTCTTCCGCTGTCTATGTTCGGAATGCACACACGAAACAAGAGCCACAGCCAAAGTCTGCAGTATTCATGAATATTTGACTTATAAAAAGGGCCGTGCATAGGTGCGGAGTCTGCATCTGCACTGCAGACACAGTTAGACTCCATACATACAGTCAGACTGCACAAAATACAGGAGCAGACCAGAACGGGAGATGTAAGTGATAGTCTGTCCCTACGCTCCGTATATTCCCAACAGCGAACATTTCCAGGTTGTCTCCGACATGCTCGTAGTATTTAGGTTTATCACCGCTCCTCTGCTGGGAACGTGGACTATGTTTATGTGTACTTCAGTTGGTTCAGAACTGAGGAACGTCCCGATACGCGGCCGTCCTTAGAGTACCGAACCAATAGTTTCAATATACAAACAGGCTGCTCGGTGCACGCATTTATATTTGGCTGTTATGGCACGCAGTCGGGTAACGCTTTGCAAGCGTTACCCGACTGCGTGCCATGATGTGTTCAAGTCTTTCAGAACCGTACAAGTCACACAGGCAGCCGCCTATTACGGAAACGTTCTATACTTCTTCTGAGTCTCAGACTATGTTCCCTTCATTCCTGACTTATATCCAGCCGGAAACATAGAGCCAAAACCTGCGTTGGTGTGAGGTGTTTGTCCTCTCCTCTGCGGCCGCGGGAGTATTCGAGACGGGCAGGGACGCCGATTCAGTCGTATTGTTGAAGTGAACAAAACCAGCACGACCATTTATCAGGTTTGACCACGGCGTGGCCAGAACATAATTCGTCTTTCAGCTGTACGGGGCCGAGAAGACTGCGGGGAGAGCGTTGCCGAAGTCACAGCAAGCAGCTCGGGCAGATTTAGTCAACCAGGCCGGCGCAGAAATGTTCAGGACAGTCCACAGCCGCTTCAAGACAGAGGAAAGATTTATTTTTGTTGGTAACACCCACCTGTATCCGCGTGAAATACCGCCACAGGTGTCTCGCGTCGCGGCGGCTCTCCGGTGTTGGGTGATGACGGGCAGCGGCCGCAACGCCCCACATTTCGCAAACTCTTCGGGCGCCGGCCAGCTCTGGGCAATGCGCGCTGCTCCTCGGCGCGGCTGTCTGCGGCCGGCCGGCACGGCACGGCGCCGATCGACTGCTCAGCTCGACTTGTTCTGGGCTGGTTCGACAACGACCAGAACTCCCAGGGCGTACTTGTTTCCAGCTGCGCTGCGAGCGGCTGGAACAGCTCCAACTGTGCCACGCGTCGCGGCGGCTCTCCGGTGTTGGGTGATGACGGGCAGCGGCCGCAACGCCCCACGTTTTGCAAACTCTTCTGGCGCCGGCCAGCTCTGAGCAATGAGCGCTGCTCCTCGGCGCGGCTCGCTGCGGACGCCCGGTTCTGAGCAATTCTGCGGCCGGCCGGCTTTGAGGAATGCAGGTGCCGGTCGGCGATAAGCCCTGAGAGAGCGCTGCGTCCCTGCGCATCTCGAGATTTCTGGCGACAAGGGGCAGTGCCGATGTCCGTCATGTTCCTGTACGGTCACTGATAACTGGTGTGGGGCAGACTGGTTCATGCAGGGGGTCGCCGGTCTCAGGCAATCGTATGCGATCGCGCCGTTGTCGTTTGGAATGGTGCCGTCGACGATGAGGTCCGCGATCTTCTTGTTCTCGGGAGCAACAAGACGGAGACGACCGGGATGGTGTCAAAGGTGCATGTGGCGGGGGATACCACAAAGAAACTTTGGTGTTGCCCGAGGTGCCGCCGGCGGGCGCGATAGGGCAGGCGGGAGAGGTGCATGAGCCCGTGATGTGGGTGGATGTGGATGTTGGTCAGAACCAAAAAATTAAATGAAAAACATGCACATAAAAAGCTGTCGAATTACTACTCGGTAGTGATCTGCATTCAAGTACAGAGTACTTCTCCGAATGCGTATGTCATAGCAACAACGGCGTCTTGCACAGCCCATCCATCTTCCCCGATGCACCCGATCCACCCCGTATCGACGTACCCTGTCACGTCCTCGTCACCGTGCATGCAGTTCCTTTTTCTCCTGTCTTCCGCAACCATTGCGTCCTCTGCTGTCGGGAGCGGTTAACGCAAGCCGGCTGGCCACACATCCCCGTCTTTCAATTCATCCCAGGAACCCGCAGTTACCCGCCACTCTCGACACAGGTATTCACTGCAACGCGCAGAGTAGCATGTCGACCACAGGATGGAGAACCGAAACGCAATATGGGACAAGTGCGAACCGAGACGAATAGCAACCAGCGCAAGCCGGCCGGCATGTAACGAATGGTACATTCCCAAGGGGTCCACGGAAACAAACCACCGAAGCGGGAGTCATCACTCTCCAGCCGGCCGGAATGTCTTCTGTGACACGTGACCAAGGTTCAGTACCTAAGTTGCCAACGGGGAACGTCAACGGAGATGCCCATCGCAACAGTTGCTGTTTTGAGGTCGACATGGATCGTTCTGAAAGTACAATCTGAAGTACTGCGCAGATGCGCAAGAACCAATCGCTGTGTGAAAATGGACGTGAGTCGTTACGGACTTTCAAGAAGAACCGAAGCCGGCCGGCACCTCTTCACTGCAGTGATGACGAACCATCCGCATCAATGTTCAACTTGGCGACGGAGAAGTTCAACGGACACGCCCGTCGGAACCGACTGTGCTTCTGATTATGTACTATTCGTTCTGGAATTTCAAGAAGACTCCCAAGCCGGCCGGCCGAACGTCAGTCACTATGACTGGATGTGACAATGCCACAACACACGCGCATTTTGGATGGGGATAAATCGATCAGTACATTCAAGGACAATCCCGAGCCGGCCGGCAGGGCTTCAGTAACACGTCGTCGACGTCATGCTGCAAGTTGCGGACCACGAAGAATTACGTACCTGCCCTTTGCCGCACGTCCTTACTCACGCAGCTTCGACATCAGCACTGTTTCTCTTTCTACATTATTGATTCTTGACGTGCAAGAAGTGTTTGAAGCTGGCAGACCGGTGTTCAGGGAAAGGGTATGCCATCCAGTCGATGTGATCCAACAAGCCGAGAACGGCAACGACTACAAAGATGTGAAGTAGCACACTCCCTGTTCCAGCATGTCGAAAAATCGTACTGGACCTGGAAGTACAATCCCGAGCCGGCCGGCATATCGTCCGTCGCAGAGAATCAACGTCAAACCGCAAGCCGATGATGGGGAACGAAGATGGTGATATGCAACGGGAATATCAAGTAACCAGCGTTCTCATACCTACAGGCTGCAGTTCTTGCAAGCGGCCTGCAACTTGCTTCAAAGATCGCGGATTGTTCCCGCCCCTTGGGGAGTGGTACAGCCGGAGAAGACAGCGAGCCCGCTGAAGCTTCGCTCGTTCGTACGCGTCTGTTCGCGATATCGTCTCGCAGCACTATGCGATGCTCTCCACCGCCGCGGATCTCATACACCACGAATTGAATGCACATGGACTGCCGCCTGATGACCCCAATAATTCGTACCCTCCGCACGCACACTTTTGCGAGAGGACGTGGAACAAGTCGAAGTCGGCGTGCATTTCGTACGTCATGAGGTTGTATCCAAATTAGGAAGCAGTTGATGGACGACTGTGCACGCGGAGGAATTGGTGCATTTCTGGGTCTGCCTTCTACATATCTTCGGCAATTTTCCGCGCTTTTGGGACCGCCAATTTGTAATTCGCGAACTCCGACGTTTGGATGAGTGGTGATGAACCTCGCCGGCCGGCACAATTCCTCAAGTACCCCATTCTCACAACTCCCCGTGACCCCTGCCTGCCGGCATACTTCCTGAAATTTGGTTTTCCTCACACGTCCTCATCAACCCAAGTGGCCGGCACCATTCGTGACCTCTGTTTTTCTCTGAAGTCATCATCAACGCGGCCGGCCGGCACGTGCAGATATCGCACTGGAACTGTGGCTTGCACCGTACAAGGGTATGGATCGCGAACGCCGTTCAAGACAGCGTGTCCGCGAATCGACGTATGCGAACTACAACGGTCGCTACAACTTCGCTCGCTCGCTCCCGGCGCTGGACCCGGATACTGTTGCTTCGAACGCGCGTCGTCGAGAAGAACTCGCAACGGTTCTTTCAGAAGAAACGAAAGCAAGGAAACGCGCAAGGGTGGACGCGCGACGAGAGCTGCGAGACGGTGAGGAACGCGATAACGGTCGGAGCATTGGAGCACACAGGCCTCAGCCCGAATTGCCGGCCGGCGGTCGAGATCCAGGTCGTGGACGAGAATCTACGTTGTCGTTATGCGTTATGGGTCAAGAAGAGGATAACGCTGAACTGGGTTCGGACAATGCAGTACCTCACTCTTCGCGAAACGAAAGCATGGAAGATGTCAACATCTTCGAAAGTACAGGGGATGTCCTGGACGATCAATACAGGACTGCTGGAGAACTGGAGATGGAACCACCGAACACGAAGGGGATCGTGAAGCGGATGCGTATAGTGCTGTCATGGGAAGCGCTTCTCGCATATCTATGCATCAGTGGGCCGACGAGGTTGACGGCATCACAGTACTTGTTTTTCGCGGCCGCGGTGCAAAGTGCGAACGATTCTATTCGGATGAAGACGTACAAAACCATACGAGGACGAATGTGGACGGAGGTGCTTCAATACTGTTTCCCTCACAGTGATGTCGTGCATGTGCGGGACACACCGCGCGTACCCGGCCGGGCAGGAATGGTACCATCAGTTCGAACTGTCAACTCTGGGTACAAGCCACCACAGGATACTGTCAGAGTTGTTCTTCCTTCCGCGTGGGCAAAGCTGGACGTTTCAATGTATCACTTTTACAGCGAAGTTTACGAAAATGCGAACATCAACGAAGACGAAGTTGCTTCCATCGAGAAAGCACGTATTGTTCGCAGAAGGGCGGTCGCCATCGGGATCGAACATACACTGTGGGGACATCACGGAGACGCTATCGTGGAGTGCAATGCGGGGGACATTGTCAACATTCCATGCTCTAGACGGCCGTCGGTTCAAGTCGGCATAAGCGTTGAAGAACAGGGATGGCAAGTGTGTTCTGTGTCTGGATCAAGAACTGCTGTGACTGTGACCGGGATCGTTGGGGGCTTGTGGACAGTGTCCGCAAGCGGAAGTGGACGAACGACTCCTGCACGGAATGACGAAGGTTGGTCTCTGCAAGAGAAGCTGGTTTACAGTTCACTACACATCGTGCAGACTTCCAATCTACAATCATCATCTCTTGGAACACTGCCGGCCGGCTCGAATACCCATCGCAGTGGCATGAATCGTGGCAGTGCCGCACTCAGTCACAATCACGTGCAGACAACGGTACCCATGCACGTCAACCGGAAGAAGGTTGTCGTGCACCCGAGTGATGTGTGTGTGTTCATTCGCCCGGTGAGTGTAACAAACAATGTAAGTTCAGTCTGCGTCCTCATTGCGTCCGTCATTGCACACAGCAATGGAGATCCGGCTGAACGACTAGTTTGGATTGATGTTTCCAAACTTGACAGGGATCCTGGAGCAATGAACGCATTGACAGCTGCGAACGTCACTGCTCTTCCAAGCATACATGGCGGCCGCCAAAGGAGCACATGTGCGGCCCATGAAATGATACGAAACAAGGGGTTTCTGCAGTCCGGTGAGCGGTATGTGGTATACCGCGTCGCATTGTACGGCGACGGTTTCAAACAGCACAAGTCCCTTTCAGATACTCGATCCGTAGGGGGCGTGTATATGCTTCCACTTGGCCTCTCTGCTGAATCAAGACGTTCAAGTTCTGCCGTCAGGGTTCTTTCACTTGCCCCGCACACGCAGTCCTTGAATGATGTCATGTCACTGGTGCTCGACGATCTAGCGGCCGCTGCATCTGGAGGAGTGAACGGTACAGATCCGTATGGCCGTCGTGTTCGAATCTTCATTGATCCGGTTACTTTCTTCGGGGATTATCCGGCGGCCGCCGCAACTGCTGATGTCGTAGGGCATACGGGCAACGTCTTCTGCACGCATTGCACTATATCCCGGCGTAGAAGATCTTCGAAGGCTGAAGTTGTGTATACTGGAGATGTGCACTCCCGAAGGCTGGGATACATGAGATTTGATGAGAGGCAGAGTGTGATCAGAGCGCTGAACCCGTCCTTGGAAAAGAAGAAGTCACTAGGGATGAAGGCAATACCGGCGCGATCGGTTCGCAACCTCCCTTGCGTTGCACTTGCTGAGAAACTCATGGCGGCCGCCGATGTACCGCAGGATGACGTTGGGGTGAACGTTCTCGATCCCAGGTTTGACTCATCACTGTCCGCGGCAGCTGTGCCAGATCATTTGCTAACTGGCCTTGCTAAGAACGTCTTGCACCTATCCTTCCAGGAACTGGAATCTGATTCGGTAAGATTGCGTGTGGAAATGCAGATCTTAAGCAGTGCGGCCGCAAATGGGTTACCGGTACAAGGCGGATTCATTCGCTGGGAGAAGTCCGGTCGATGGAGGGGTCTGATGAGCGTGACAATGTCCACGGTGTTCTGCCTTTTACTGTGCAGCGCCCCTGTTTTTGACGACATGTACAGGAAAACAGAAGATGTTGTGTTCCAGCTTCCGAGAAAGCTGCAGAACCTCGTTGCAAAGGTATATTACTTACCATCCAAGGTCGTGGATGGACATGACCTGTATTCGCCATGCACTGGATCTGGAGCTGATCTGTACCATGGGCAAGTCATCCGACTGTGCTCTGATTTCGTATCTTTGGCGGCCGCCGTTATTGCACAGAAGGGGGAACGTGCGAAAGTTATTGACAAACCGAACGCCCATCGGGCGGTGGAACTGTGTGTGCACACAATTCCAAACTTTGGACACGCCTCGAACTGCTCGGAAATGGTGCTTGAAATGTACCACCAGGTTTTGAAGGACTGGCTGGAAAAGAATACTAACCGGGACTCACATATCACGGCCGTGGAACGAGCACTCGGGAAAGATTGGCTAGGCCGCGTATACGCATCGTACATGTGCTGGACAAATGGCGACGAAACGGAACGGAGGTGTGCTGAAGTTAGCCTAAGACGGCTCATTCTGGGGGAAGAAGGACTGAAAGTGGATGAAACCACTGATGCAGGAGCACAATTCTTGCAGAAGTTTCGCGACGCGCTGAAGGATTCATTTCGAGAACCTGTACTCAGTCAACTTCGGCATTGCGGGCACGCTGCACAAGCTTGGGGACGAACGATGCGATGGGAGGCATGCAACAGATGCGGAGAAGATGACCAATCGACGGCCGTCATGAATGGAATTCGTGTTCTGCGAGATCACTACCGAACAAGTCGTGGCGTCCGAGACTGCGGAGTGGACTTTTTCCGGCGGGCGCGCTTCGTATCTGTGGAGAAATACGACGGACGTCGGCGATGTTACGCTTACCACACTGTGGCAAAAGGTGATGCCATTTCAGCCGTTTGTGTCGGATGTGCGGCTGGGACCCATGTCGTACAGGTGCATGAAGATGGAGAAGGAAGTCAAGTATTCTTTGGGATCCTTGCAGTTGTCATGGCAGGTGAGGGCGAGTACTGGGCGGTCGCACACCCGCTGGAACAGGTCGGGACGTACTTCAAGGTACGGCCTGACGGAGTTTCTGTCGTTCCGTTCACAAATGGCGTCCGCCGAGTTGGTCTGGTTCATCATTGCAATGAACAGTGTTACGTCAGCCGGCCGGCAAACAAAATTCATCACAGCGCGACGCTCCTAGAAGGAGGCTTGTATGCTGTCCTGAAAAGGCGTGATGGGTTCCCTTCGCACCTGGGATGATACGTCAAGGAATCCGATCCACAGTTGCGCGGGACGGGGTGAACGGCGTGCAAGGGAGACAATCACCTGACACGCGTTCACGTGTACGCGTGGAGGTTGGCGTAGGAATAATTTAGTGATGAAATACATATAGTGCATCCCAGTAACATATATAATGAAGCACGACAGTAAAATGACATGCCCTATACATTAAGTATAGTGTCGAACTTTACGTTCGCAGCACATGGCTGTAGAGATTATAATGTACTCTTCCACTGTTTGTAGTGTCGACCTG
>JAULBV010234592.1:0-12824 GCA_032358295.1 Pterothamnion heteromorphum | reverse complement strand
GCCTTCACAATATATTGAGGCGGTAAGTGGTGAAGGTAGCGTGGTGGTTGACTATTACAGAGATTCACGAGTTCCAAGCGAAAAGATACAAACAGAAGACATTTGTGTTTTAAAGACGTTTAGCCCCGTTGATGGTGGTTTCAATGGCACTTCCAAGTTTAAGAGTGCAAGTAAGCTATTAACTAAGTCAAGCGATGCCTTAGACGCAGAGACAGAAATAATGCAGAATAGAGGTGCAAAGAAAATTGTATTTCCTAATCTTACGCCCGACCAACTTACTTCTATTACAATGCCTACGGGAAGTCAAGAAAGTAGTGCAAATGAAAAACTAAGAAAGACTATAAAGGAAGCTGGTAATGGTGGTATAGCTTTAAATTCTGTACCGTTGGGGATGATTGACTTGGGTTTAACGCCAGTTGATTTGAATATACTTGCATCTAAGGAGTATGATGATAAGGCTTGGTGTTCGTTGTTTCACGTTTCGGATATGATAGTTTTAAACAATCACACAACCGCAGCGAATGAAACAATAAATCAAAATATGGTGTCAAGTGTAACAAATGGTGTTATTCCTGATATGGAAGATTTTAAGGAAGGTTTCTTAAACAACTTTTTAGCAAAGTCACATGGAGATGATTTATATGTAGATTTTGACTACACAGAGTTCCCAGAGATTTATCGCCAAGTGTTTGCGATGGCAAGGGAACTAAAAGAAACGGAGGTAGTGACTGTTAACGAGATAAGAAGCGTAATCAAGTACGATAATTACGATGGTGAAAATGGAGATAAGATTTTAGTAAGTGGCAACAAAAAGATATTAGACGACATACAATTTGACCTTCCGCAAGTGGGAGGGGATAATATGAACCTATGACCAATCAAGAAAAGATATTAATAGGGAAGGCAATTCAAAAAGAGTTGAGCAAGGCAGAAAAGAAAGGTTATATACTTTTCTTTTTGGCGTTAAAAGACCATGCTAAAAAAGTTGTGCCTTATTTGGATATTTATGGCTCACAAGCGACTTTATTATTCTTAGATACATTAGTAGAACAAGAACCTATTTCAATCGCTTACAAAGAACACTACGAAGCCACAATACAAAGAATGTTATCTATCAACCTGCGGATAATGATTAGAATGGTTGAAGGGAAGTATCAAAAGGATAAACTAACAGACCAAATAAACATTGGGTTTAGGGCAGAGGAGATAATAAAGCAAACAGCAGAAGAAGCAACAAAGATGGGTTTAGCTTCGAATGTTAAAAACGTTACAGAATACACAAGGGAATTAATAAGAAAAGAAATTGAGCAAGGATTAGAAAAGAACCTCACAAAAGAGCAGATAGCCCGAAACATCACAAGGGTAACAGATGGCACAATAGCAAAAATGAGGGCGTTAAGAATAAGTAGAACAGAAACAACCCACGCAAATAGTAAATCTACTGAAATACTTTCTAACGCTATACCCTTTGAACAAGTAAAGATTTGGATACCTCGGATAGATGGAAGGGAAAGACCCGAACATGGAGCGATGTTAAATAAAAAGCCTATCTTGAAGAAAGAGCCTTTTATAGTTGGTGGTGAAAGGTTAATGTACCCAGGCGATTCAAGTCTTGGGGCAAGTACTTCAATGGTCGTAAATTGCAGGTGTTCAAGCCATTACATCCCAATAGAGCCAGATTATGAAGAAGAAGGACAACAACCTTTATACTCCGCACCAAACGTATTATCCTACCTTAAAAACCTCCTCAAAGGAATACTAAATATTAAGTGGTAGAAATAATTTAAAAATATCTTTAATTTTGTTTGCATAATTAGGTTGTATGTATTACTTTTGTTCTGTCAGTAAGGCAAAAACAATTAAACAATAAAGAAAATGACATCATCAGAGTTAATAGGAAGAGAAACAATGATTTCAAGATTGATTTACTTCAATACAAAAAGAATAGATAGGGTGTTTATTAATCATACAAAAGAGTTTAGAGAAGATAAGAAAGCTATGTTTTCATATACAGAATACAGTAAATTAAGTACAAGAAAAATCTGTAAAGAATATGACACTACTTTTGGAGATAGTGGATTTGTTTCAAATTCTGCTGATTTTCAACAAGGAATAAATTAAACACCTATGAACCGCAAGGCAAAAACAATCTTATTCCTAACCTTTTTAATCATTGCATTGAATTGGTTAGAGGACTTAAACGTTTTGACAAGATGAACAAAACAATTAAAGAAATTGTAGAAACATTTAATATCCCTAAACATGTTTATTTAAAACCACAAAATCCAAAAGGGGCAGGCAGAAAGAACAAGTACAAAGAAAAGACATGTACAATAGCTTTTCGATGCCCTGAAAGTAAGAAAGAAGAAGTTACTAATATGATTAAAGATAAACTAAAAGAATGGGAGGTGTGAGCCTCCTTTTTGCATTAAAAAAGACTACCCACAAAGTAGATAGCCTTTAACATTAAACAATAAATCCTAACTTAAACTATTTGTTTAATTCTGCTATTATTAGTTTTGATAACATTGCAGTATCTCGTGGCAATATTGTCATTATTTCCTCAAATGGCTTATTAGCCATATAAAGTGCATCAAGTATCTTTGGTGCAATAGCTAAGGACATTTCAAACCTTTCTTTTTGACCGTAAAATTCTGTTTTTGGGGATATCATTTCTCTAAATTATTTGCCTTTAATAATTGTCCTAATGTAATAGCCCCAGTTGGTTTATTATAACACAACCTTGTTTGTTTTATGAAGGTAGAGCCAGTCCTTTTGCTGCATTTCATTATCTTAGAAATGCTTTTCCACGTTACAACCTCTAAGTCGCTAATCTTATGTTCCAAATTGCAAATTCGTTTAGTCTTGTTGCAAATATAACCCTTTTAAATTATACCACAATCAATTGAATATATTTTTATAATATTTTTCAATGAAGGAGTGGCATAAAAGATGAAAAGCAAAGGGATAAAATCGGAAATATTGGATGTGTCAGGGCGTACCATTGTTGCCTATGTTTCTAAATTTGGGAATATAGACTTAGATGGTGACATGATGATGAACGGCTGTTACAAGCGTTCTATCCAAGCGAGGGGAAAGAATGGTACAAACGAATTATTCCACCTTTCGAATCACCGTCCTTCTCCTGAATTTGTGTTATCTAAGCCAGACTTTGAAGAGGATTCTTTTGGGTTAAAGATGACTTCTACAATAGTAGATACTGCACATGGTAACGACATAGTAAAACTTTACGAAGCAGAATTGGTAAGTCAACATAGTGTAATGTTTGGTGTTCCAAAGGGGAAATGGGAAACTAAACAACTTGAAGATGGAACGGAATACACTACGATACACGAAGCTAAACTTTACGAAGGTTCAACCGTTGTTTGGGGTGCTAATCCAGAAACGCCTACAATAGAGCTTAAATCGCTTTATAAGGAAATGTTCGATAATAGTATCACTAAAGCATTTGAGACTCTACAAAGGCTTACAAAGGCTATTAAGAAAGGAACATTTACAGATGAGATGTTTCCTTTGTTGGAACTACAATTAAAATACACAGAAGAATTTATTCTTGAAGAGATAGAGGCAATAAAAAGCACTCAGACCGCAATTGCACCTGAACCGCCAATAGTTGAAGTTTCAAAAGATGAACATATAATCAAATTTTTACAAGAACTAAACAAAGATTTCAGATAATGGAAGAGTTAGAAAAACTAAAGGCTGAATTACTTGATAAAGTAAAAGGCTTGGCCGATAAGGCAAAAGGAGACGCAACAACCGAAGCAGATGCAAAGATTGAATCTAAAGCATTGGAGTTGATTGCAAGAATCGAGAAGGCAGAGGACAAAACCGACTTTAATTCATTCAAAGAAGGTATCGCTAAGCAAGTAGATGCACTTGAATTGAAGCTAAAGAATCAAACAGAGATTAAAACAAAGCAATCTGTTACTTTGAAAGGTGCAATTTTGGACGCTATCAAAGAGAAACAAGATGAAATTAACGCTATTGTAAAAGCAGATGGAAAACAAACAGAGCCTTTGTTTTTAAAGGCGGTTGTTACTATGGGCTTGGATACTACTATCGAAGCAGGAAGTACTTTCCAAACAATCACAGCGAATACTGGAATAATTTCAGCAATCAGACAAAGACAAGAAAAATACCTTGCGAATGTATCGGTTGGTTCAACAACTGGAAAACACGCTTTGTGGATTGAAGAAACTGGTGCTGATGGTACTCCTATTTTTATAGGTGAAGGAGATGCTAAAACTCAAATATCAGTATTATATGTTGAGAAAACAAAGCCAGTAGGTAAGATTGCTGTTTACGGTAAAGTTACTACTGAAATGTTGGCGGACGCTGGGCAACTTGCTTCATACATCCAAAACAACCTTTTGAAAAGAACGGCAGTAGTTACAGAAAATCAGCTTTTGGTTGGTGATGGAACAGGCGACAACTTGACAGGTCTTAAAACTTATGCTACAACATTTGCGGCTGGTGCTTTGGCTTTGGCGGTTGATAATGCAAATGAGTTTGACGTGTTGAATGCAATGGCTTTACAAGTAGAGATAGCAAACGGTATCCCTACTGCGGTATTTGTCCATCCAAGCACTATCGCTAAGATGAAAACAATCAAAGCTACTGATGGAACGCCACTTTATAAGCAATATACAGACTTTACTGGCGAAATGACCATTTATGGCATGAAAGTAATTTCAACTACTGCGGTAACGGCTGGCGAGTTTATCGGAGGTGATACTTCGGTGGCTAACGTATTGTTTAGAGAAGGGCTTTCTATTCAGATAGGAATGGACGGTAACGATTTTACTAACAACAAGAAAACTATCTTGGTTGAGCAAAGACTTGTACAGTTCGTAAGTGCTAACGATACACCTGTACTTGTTAAGGGTGTATTTGCGACTGCAAAAGCTGCTTTAGAGACTGCATAAAAATATAAGGGTGGGTTTCGGCTCACCCTTTAAATATTAAAACAATGTACGAAGTAACAAAGGAATTTAACGGGTATAAAGTAGGTGATACTTGTTCTTTTAAAGAAAGTATTGCCAAAGACTTAATTAGAGATGGCTACATAAAGACACAAACACAAGAAATTAAATCTGAAAAGATTAAAACAAAAGAACGCAAGTTTTCAAAATGATAAGGACGATATTAAATAGTGTAACGTGTGTGGAATCAGGTTCAGAACCTGTGACAGTAGCTAAAGCGAAAACCTATTTAGGGATTGCAAGTACTGTGCATGATACATTATTGGCGGACTTGGTTATTTCAGCAAGAAAGAGCTTCGAGCAAGCGACTGAATTAAAACTCATAGCATCCGTTGTGACGGCTTATTATGATTCAATCAATGAATACGCCTATTTGCCTTTTGTTCCGTGTTTAGGTATCACAACAGTGCAGGATGAGGACGACACAGACTTAACTTATACTTTAACAAAAGGAGAAAATCCTAAACTAAAGATAACGAGAGATTCGGAGGTAGTAGTTGTTTATGATTGTGGTGCAACAGTGACAGAAGATATTGAATTGGCGGTAATAAAGATAGTAGCGGAGGATTTTGAATTTAGAACAGGAATAATACTTAATCAGAGTGAATTATTGCCTAACAATTGGAGACAAACGGCTTTAAAATATCGTAGAACATGGCTGATGTAGTGCTTAATTTTAGTGATTTAAGAGACCAAATAAGTTTGTATAATGTAACACCTACTTCAGACGGTGCAGGAGGTTACACAACGACAACGGCAAAGGCTTTTGATATATTAGCTAAGATTAAGCCAAATGGGAGGGCTAAGTTTGATGGAAACGGAATACAGGTATTTCAAGAGGTTATGGACGTTTGGATAAGGAAAGAAACTGGCTATATTCCAACGGAAGTAATGACAGTTCAATTTGGCGGTGACAATTATAGGATTCTTTTTATTGAGGACGTAGAGAATAGGGGGAAAGTTTTAAAACTTAGAATAGCAACGAAATGAAAGTTAAGGTAAAGTTTGGAAAATATATTGATTCGGAGCATTATGGATTAGTGCCAAGCGAACAAGAGATTGATGTTATTGATAGTATAGGTTTAACGTGGATTAAAATGGGATTAGCTGATGGCAAAGATGAAGTTCACGACTCACTTAAAGGGGATACCAGAGTTAAGGAAAAAGCTAAATAACTTAGACCAAGTTACAACACGTAAAACACAGTTTGCAGTTGCATCAAGCACCCAACAGGTAGTTTTAAAGGCTCAAACGATTGTGCCAGTTAACTTAGGGAAGCTAAAGCAATCAATAAAGGCAGAATATAAAAACAACGGATTACAAGGGATTATTTCAGCGACAGAGAAATATGCACCTTACATAGAATTTGGAACAGGGCAATATACAAAAGTCCCTAAAGGGTTTGAAAAGATGGCAATGGATTTTTATGTTAATGGTGAAGGGACAATGAAATCAAAACCTTTTTTAATACCAAGTTGGGGGTCAGAATTACCAATATTTAGAAACAAGTTGAAAAAGATTATAAAAGACATGAAGTTATGAAATGGGCAGGATATGAACTAAGAAAGGCTTACTTTGATGCGATAGGGGATAATATTACTGTATCAGGGAACCCGATTAAAGTTTATGACATGGAAGCCCCGATAGGTTCGGCAAGACCTTTCATAATTATCGGTTCATACGTTCAAACAAACGACCAAAATACAAAAGATGGTTTTGGTGGAACAGGAACATTAAACGTAGAGGTAAATACAGAGGTGGTAGTTCCTTATGGTGGCAGAAAGCAAGCGGATGAGATAATGAACAGTATTACTACTCTTATACACCCAACAACAGGAAATGTAAACCTAACTTCTACAAATTTTAATTTTGTTAGTGTGGAGTTGGTTGGCAGTTATGATGGGTTTAATGCTGGCGACAGCGAGACAAATTACAGAGTAGTCTCAATTTTACAACATAAATTTTTTGAAAAGTAAATTAATATTATACGACAATGGCAGCACAAGGGAGGTTTAATGCTCAACAAATGAAGGTGTACACTACTGCAAGTAGCACAGATACACTTATAGCACACGTAGATTCATGCGAGATTAACTTCTCTGCTGAAACTATTGATATTACAACAAAGGATTCCGCAGGGTGGAAAGAGGTAATTCACGGACTAAAGAGCGGTACTGCTTCTATTTCGGGTAAAACAGATTTTAGTTCTGCTAACCAAATAGGGGCTTTAACTACTGCTTTCACCGCAGGAACATTGCTTGTATTCAAGTTTAAGACAGCCAACGTAGGAGATACTACATACGCTTGGAGTGGCTACATTACTTCTTTGCCTTTATCGTTTGGCAACAACGAGGCAGCAACATTTAGCTGTGATGTAGAGTTTACTGGCTCACCAACAATTGCAACTTTATCAGCATAATATGAAGGGTTTAGTAGAGTTTAAAAACGAAGAAGGGGAAGTAAAGTTAACGTGTCTATTTGGCATGATGGCAATACTTGATTTTTGCGAGTTGAAAGGTGTTAGTTTTTCGGACTTTGAAAAGTCAATGGCTGATGATACTGATTTGGTTTCTAAGATGCGAAACTTTATGGCTATAATTTATTGTGCTACAAAGAACTACGCTGCTTATCAGAAATTACCTTTTGATTTAACAGAAAAGCAAGTTTCGTTGGAGATTGATGTAAATGGCTTATTGAATGAATCAAACATCAAGAATATGACCGAAGCTCTTTATAGTGGGTTTCAAAAAGTAGAGCAAAAAAAAACAACAACGGAGGTGCAAGCGTAAAACAAAGTCACTTTGATATACTACTTTATTGTTATGGAGAACTCGAACTAAGGGAAAGGGATATAATCGAACTTACTTTATTCGAGTTCTTTATGCTTTCAGAGGGTTACAAAAGGAGAGAAGAAAGGAAATGGCTACACACAAGGGAAATAATGACTATAATAAATAATACGTCTTTTGGTGGTAAGCAAACGACCCCAGAAAAGATAAAACCTTTGGATTTAGATAGTCAGATAGTACACGATGAAAGTAAGAGTATTGCATTGTTTGAACAATTAGTAGCGAGATAATGGCAGCAGAATTAGAAGTAGGTATAGGTGTTGATTTAAAAGACCTTAGCGAAGGTTTAAAAAGGGCTACAAGTAAGTTTCAAGAGTTTGGAACAAAGATGGGTAGTATAGGGTCTATGATGTCTTTGGCTATTACTGCACCTTTGGTACTTGTTGGTAAGCAAATGATTAAGTTAGCTTCTGATTCACAAGAAGCAACAAACAAAGTAGAAGTTGCTTTTGGGAAATCAGCAGATGCGGTTAAGGAATTTGCAAGTACCTCTTTAACACAGTTTGGTATTGCTAAAGGCTCTGCTATGGATATGGCATCTACTTATGGTGATATGTCAACTTCGATGGGTTTAACCCAACAACAAGCTGCTCAATTATCTATTTCATTAGTTGGTTTGGCTGCTGATTTAGCTTCGTTTAAAAATATAGGAATAGACCAAGCCAATACTGCATTAAAGGGTATATTTACTGGGGAGACCGAATCTTTGAAGACACTTGGTATAGTGATGACCGAAGCGAACTTAAAAGCCTATGCACTATCAAAAGGATTTAAGGGTAATACAGAAGATTTGACACAAGGAGAAAAAGTTTTGTTAAGATATAATTATGTACTTCAAAATACAAAAAACTCCCAAGGTGATTTTGCAAGAACTGGCGGAGGTGCTGCTAACCAAATGCGTATATTTGGCGAGTCTTTAAAAGAAATAGGGGACACATTTGGTTCTACCATTTTGCCTTATTTTACAAAGGCTATTACATACGTTAACAATTTAATGAAGGAATTTGCTAAGTTAGATGGTGAAACAAAGAAAAATATCCTTATAGGTGCTGTATTTGTTGCTGCAATTGGCCCGACATTAGTAGCTATAAGTGGAATTATAACCGCAGTAAAAACAATAGGACTCGCCTTTCTTGGTATAAATGCACCAATAGTTGCAGCAATAGCGTTAGTCGCTGCTTTTGCGTATGGTGCGAGTGAAAACTTCTCTACATTAAAAACTAATTTAAGTATATTAAGTAGAGAGTTCTACAATTTTGAGGTAGCCCTTGTCAGATTACTAAGGTTAATAAATGGCAATGATTGGACTAATAATCGTTTAATGCAATTACAAGACGAACTTGTAAAACGTTCTGATAAAATCAATAATATTGGTTTTGGTAAAGGTATAGAAAGTTTTGTTACTGGTATTAAAAAAGCAAATGCGGGGTTAAGTGGATTGTTGGATTTTACTGGAAAAACTGGTGGAGAAGGTAAACCAAAAGGCGGTTTAACGAAAATAAAAGAAGAAGTAGATAGGCTTGCAGATTCACTTCGAGAACTTGATATACAACAAAAAATAACTAATATTCAAGGATATTGGGAGGATATAAGCAGAATAAGAGCATCTACTTTTGAGGGTGCTAATATAGCTTCTATAACGCCTACAATGTCACGTTCAGAAGATGCAGCAAAGAAAGACAAAGACTTAATAAGTCAATTGTTTGGTGGAGATTTATCACAATCAACTGCTAATTTGCAATCAAAATTAGAAGCTTTAAAAAGTGGAATAAAGCCCTTAGTAGATAACTTTGGCTTAAAAGTTAGCGAAGATGTTAAAGTGGCTATGAGTTATGTTGATAATGCAGTAAGTCAAAGTTTTTCATTTTTAGGTGACGTTTTAGCAAATGGTTTTGCAAGTTTATTCAATAAAGATATTAAATTTGACTTCAAGAAATTATTAGGGAATTTTTTATCTGGATTGGGTGAAATGGTTATGAGTATGGCTTTGCAATTAAAAGCGGTTGCGGCTTTAAAAACAAAAATAGAGTTAGCACTGTCAACTATTGGCGGAGGTGGTTTTGCGTTGGCTGGTGCTATTGGTTTATTTGCTTTAGGTGCAGCAATGAAAGGTGGGGGAATGGCATTAGCTGGAAACTCGGCAAGTTCAACAACAGGAAACAGTATAACAACTAATGCAAGGGGCTACTCATCTTATGGAGGCGGAGGCAATTCAATGCAAACAGTAGAGGTACGATTTGCGAATGGTGCATTAAAAGGATACATAAATAACAGAGATAAGAAATACAATGGCTAAACAGTTCACTATTCCGTTCAAATCATTTTACGACACAGATTGCACTATTGATATTTATGTAGATGGGTATTCGGGTGCAGTAGAAGAATTAAAGGCAGGAATAATGCCTTTTATTGTTGAAAATAGTCGTAGTTCAGTTGTTAGTGGTGCAAATGGATTGGTAGAGACATTCTTTAAGATTAACGCTATTAGTTCTATTGACTTAAATAATACTGCTTTACAGTCAGAGGAATATGGTGATATTTGGTTTGAATACAAAGAAGAAACAGTATTAAAATACAAAGGAGTAATAAGTCCATTTGAAACTGGTTCACCTTACGAGGGTGACGGTTATTACACTTTAGGGATAGGGGCGGAAATTGGCTTAAATGAATTAAAAAGCAAAGAGTTAAGGAATACGGATGGAAGTATATTGGAAGGGCGTATAAGGCTTATTGATGTTGTTTCTTTAGCGTTAAAATCTCTTACTTTACCAAATACTTTTAATATAAAGTCATTTGTAAGTATTCAAACATTTACAGGGGCAACCGAAGTAGGTGCAGATACAGACTTCTTTAGTAGGTACGTGGACGCTGAAACTTTTAAGATAGGACTAAATGAGTGGATGTCATGTTATGAAGCCTTAGAAACTGTTTTATCTGGCAAATTTGACCTTTATTTTGATGAAGAATGTTGGGTTTTGGATTATCCTTTAAACTCTTTGGCTTCAACGAGAAATGTAGCTGTATATGATGCTGATGGAGTATTTGATTCACGCACAAATGTAACAATATCTAAACCCGAAATAGATAATACAAAGGTTAAAAGAGGAGGGAATGAGGGTAGAGTGTTTTCAAAGAAGAACATTACCATAGACCATAAAATAAATTCAATTGTAAATAAGATAACGAATCCAAACTTCGAGTTTGATGGGTTCGATATATTGAATTGGACAAGCACCGTTGGAAGCTTAGAACTTGGTGGTTACGGAACACAATCAGAACCTTTTTATGCTAAAATTGGTGGTAGTGTTTATTCAAAAACTACGCCAACAGATACCGAGTATATAGAATCTACTCCTTTTGATTGGTATCCAGTTGGGCGTTCTGACTTTGCGGATAGAGAACTTTCAACATACTATGACGAGGACGAAAAACTAAGTTTTAATATAAAAGGAGAGTATGGAAGTGGCATAAGTGGTGCGAGAATACAGATAATTGCTACATACGAAAAAATAAGAGCAAATCAACCACAATCTACAATAAATGACCCAACGCCCACTATAATATATGATTCAAAAACCATATATTACACCAATGAAGGGTGGTCGAGTGAGCCAGTATGGTACATAACAGGTAGTGGTGCGATAGAAGAAATTCAGGTTTCACCACCTCCGCTAAGATTTACGAGTACGCTAAGCTACAAAGCACTTCCATATGTAAGATATGATGTACCCACACCAACGGCTGTTTCTGTAAAGTTAAGACTATTTAGAGGGGATAGGAAAAAGATTGGGGAGGCAACAGGGGAAGTTGGAGGGTACACTTATTACTCTAAATTCTTCTCGGCAAGTGCATCTACGTGGTTGTTGTCAGACGAAAACAAGCTAAAAGGTGGTCAATATGAGTATGTAACGGTAAAGAAAACAGACAGAGATAGTGGTGTAAGTATTCCTATTTCAATGTATGAGAAAGTTTCTCCCTTTGCTTTTGGTTCTATTTATGTTAGTGACGTAGCAACAACACCAATAGACGGATTTAAAAGGTTAGGAGAATCTACTGTTTTGGGTTGGTTAGACTTTGTCGCTTCTGACTTTTTAAGGTCTAATGATGTTAGATTAATAAGTTTAGATTTACCTTTTATAGATACGTTTTATCCTTCGCAATTATTCGTTTATCAAGAAAGATTGTTTAGGGTTTACGACTTTGAGAAAGATGTTGCAATGGATAGCACAAGGGTAACACTTAACGAAGTTCGTTATTCAAGTTCTGCCGTATCTTTAAAGATTAGTGATAGAGAGTTTACAGAGGTAATAAAAGAAGCAAGACCACAAAGATATAATGAACTTACTACCGATGATAACATTTACAACAAAGGGGGGAGGATAGGCTTAAAAGACGAGATAGACGCACTTTCAAAGATAAATAAAGAGGGGGAGGGTTTGGTATTTGGAGATGCGATAAAATCAAATGCTGGTATATTGTATTTACAAAAAGAAGGCAAGGAAAGCACTAATGGTATTTTTTGGGTAGATAGTTTAAATGAAAATACAGACTATATTAGACCTGACACAGATGGATTTGTTTTTAAATCAGAAACAAGTGCTTTTGAAGTAACCTTAGACTTCACAGAGTTAACGGCAAACACAAGGTTAATAATACCTCCTTTGAGTGGTGATAGTAGCTTGGTGACTTCTGAAACAGGCTGGCTCTTAAATGGCAACGCCCTAACCGCACCAAAAAGCATTGGAAGCACGACAAACTACGATGTAGAATTAATAGCGAATAATACTCCTAAAATATCCTTGTTTGCGAGTGGAGGCGTTACGGTTCATAGTACAACAAATTTTGACGATGCTGTTGGTATTGATGGGATATTAACCCTTAACAGTATAGGCAACGCAACGACTGATACTAATAAGTTCTTAGTGAGTGATAGTGGGGTAGTAAAATACAGAACGGGAACGGAGATATT
>JAULBV010234481.1:0-12851 GCA_032358295.1 Pterothamnion heteromorphum | reverse complement strand
TCCAGCGCGGCCTTGGCCCGCATCTCGGGGGTCTGATCGATCTCGACCGTGGCCTGCTGGCGGATGTCCTTCTCGATGGCTGCGGCTTCCTTGCGCAGCTTGCTGATGGCCTGGTCGCGCGCACGCACCTGCCACTTGAGGTCGGCCATGCTGCGCTTGTTCAGGCGCTCGGCCGCAGCGGCGTCGGCCTCGAGGTCGGGCACCAGGCCCGCCACCTCGTTGGCCTGCGCGATCTGCTCGTCGGTGGCCAGCATGCGGTCCATGACGCGGCGGATGTCGTCGTTCAAGGCCATCGGCGGGCCGGGCCGGGCGGTGGGGTCTTGGCCCAGCACCTCGCCACTGATCGCGCTGACGATCTGCTTGGGGTCGAAGACGACGTACTCGCTGTAGCCGAGGTCGTCGCTGTAGACCACGCCGTCGTGGCCCATCTCGCGCAGCTTGGCAGTCAACTCGTCGGCCGTCGCGCTGCGCGGCAGACCTGCAGCTTCGCGGGCAAGCACTCCTCGGTCCCTGATCCGCCGGCCCTCCATCTTGCCGTACAGGGTCAGCGGGTTGCGCAGTCGAAGGTACACCGGGTAGACGGAACCCCCGCTCGGTGCGCGGTTGGGGTCGCTGTACGGGTGATAGCCAGCGTAGCTGCTACCTGTCGAAGCGTCCCCGAAATAAAACCCCCGACCCATGAACCCAGGATCGGTCTTCGTGCCCGCTTTGCGCGGGTCAAACTTGCCGCCGGTCAGTTCTTGTGTCGTGCCGTGGTAGACCAGCAGCGGCTTACCTTTCTCGTCGGTCAGCACACCCTCGGGCGCAGGCATCTGATTCAACGCCGACCCGCCCGCAGGCGCCGCCTGCCCCCGCGCCGCCAGGAACTTCTGGATCGACCCGTACACCGACTTCAGCCAGGTGGCGAACCGACGCATCAGCGGCTGCAGTTCGACGCTGGGGGCACGACCATCCATCACGTACTGCTCGATGCTCTCGGCCCAGCGCTCGTGCGCCGCGCGCTTGCCGTCCAGGTCCAGGCTGTTCCAGGTCTGCAGGTCGGCGATGCCGGCCCACTTGAGGAACGTGTTCATGTCCTCGACGATCTGCACCGGTGCGTTCGGCTGGCTGGCGATGTCGGCCAGCACCTCGAGGAAGAAGTGCCCGGTTTCGTGGAAAAAGGTTGACAAATTTGCGTTCGGGTTGAGCACCAACTCGAGCGTGGCGGGGTTGAACGTGCCGCGGGGCTGTTGGGGCTCTTGCTCGAACCCCTCCAGCCCTTTGATGGCTTCCTGCAGCTGCACCCGCATCGCGGCCGCGTTCGCCGCGCTGACCTCGGCCAGGGTGCCGTTGTCGAAAGCAGCCCCAAGGTCGGTGTCGATGTCGTCGATCAACAGGCTGAGGGCCCGACGCCTTGCCCCCTGCGGCATTTTCTCGGCGATGCGCGCCGCACGCCCGATCAAAGTTTCCAGGCGGTCGTGTTCGATAGCCTGGGCCGGCGTCATCGCTTCGGTTTGCGCCTTGGCGTCTGCCTCGAGCGTCGCACGGTCGAGTTCCTGGGCGGCGTTCTCCCGGGCCCTGTTGAGCATCGACAGCACCGCGCGGTCTCGCTGCTCCAGCACCCCGCCCTGCTCGTCCTCGGCGCGCCCTTCGGTCCACGTCCACTCGGGCATCAGCCCGGTCTTCTGCTCGGCGAAGACGGTGTCCTCGACCTTGGCGGTCTGGTTGACCTGGCCGTGCGGCCCGTAGTTCAGCCAGCTGTTCTGACCGCGGGTCTCGCTGGTGATCGCGCCCACCGCGCTGCCGGTGAACAACCGGACGTGCGCCTGCCAGGCGTTCTCCTCGCCCTGCGCGCGGAAGCCCGCGCCCTCGAGCCCGTGGCCGAACGCGTCGTGCACGGCGCGGAACAGGTCGTTGGCCAGCACCGGCCGCTGCTCGCCGTCGGGCGAACCGTAGGCCCAGGTGATGCCCGTGTCCTGCAGCAGCGGGTTGGCGATCTCGTCGGCCCGCACGCCGGTGGGGGTCACGAAGTAGGTCGGGTTGAACGGGCCCCACTTCTCGGCCATCGGCCCGAACAGCGCGCCCTTGTCGTCGTCGGTGCGCTGGGCGATCGCCTCCTGGTCGGCCAGGCCGCTCAGGAAGTCGCCCTGCTCCTTGGTCAGGGCCTTCTTCAGCTTGACCACGAGCGTCGGCTCGGTGTCGCTGTCGAAGATCGCCGAGGCCTCGACCTCGGCGCCCACCACGCGCAGCGCCTCGAGCACCGCCTCGGGCGGGATGTTCGGCCCGCCGTTGGGGTCAGCCAGGCCGATGTTGACCTGGCCGCCCGTGCCGAAGCCGGCCTCGGTCGGGAATACGGCCATCGACTGGTTCGCGCGCAGGTCGCGCATCGCGTTCCAGGGGTTGCCCTGGTACGGGTCAGCGGCCGGGTCCATGAACCAGAACTGGTAGCCGGCCTCCTTCAGCGCGAGGTACTGAGCGGTGGTCTGGCGGATCAGGTCGTCGTAGGCCTCGCGCACCGCCGGATCGTTCGGCGCGTGCGGCATCGCGTCGTAGGCCGCAGCGATGCGCGCTGCGCGCTCGGGGTCGACTACTGCGTAGGCTGACTGACGTCGGAGGTCGACTCCGATGCTGGCTGCGTACTGCTCGGCGACGGCGACGAGGCGGGCGTCTGGCCCGGTCGCACCAGCGACTGCAGGAGCACCCTCGAGCGGCGCAAGGCCTCCGCTTGAGTACCGTCGTCCTCGGTTTCCGGGGTCTGTTTGTCCGTAGGCATCGTTCAGTTCCTGGAGCGCGCGCTCGGCGTTTTGCTCGCGCGAGGCTGCGCTGGCGTCGCCTCGGTTTTCAGCGAGACGCTCGAGGCGTCGGGCTGCTTGGAGCTCGAGTCGAAGTTGATCGCCTTCAGCAAACGGACCTGCTTCTCCGCCAGCGCCTTGTTGGGCTGCGGCTTCATCAGATCGGCGAGCAAGGTCTTCGAGTTGGGGGCCATAGCCGGCGTCCTTCAGGATGTTCGCGTAGGTCGGGTTGCTGAACAGCGAACTGAAGTCAGGCGTGGCGTTGATCGCCTCGTCCGACAGGGCCCGCTCCTCGACGATCTGCCGCGCCGACCGGGTCTCGCCAGCCGATTCGGCGGTTTCGTACAGGGTCTTGGCCCAGGACCAGATTGTCTCCTGAACCTCGGCCGGGGTCCACGCCTCGCCGGTCAGTTTCGTCAGCACTGCAGCGGATTCGCGCACCCGCGCAGACATGGCCAGGTAGCCCTTGCCTTTGCCAGGGTCGGTGCCGCTGACGTTCAGGCCGCCCGCAAAAATCTTCTGGTCGACCAACGCGTAGTTGGCCATCCAGGCGTCGTTGGTGACCTCGTCGACGACGCCCACCAGGTTGCGGAAGAACGAGTTGACCTTGGGGCCCGACAACACGACCTCGCCGGGGTTCTCGCTTGTGAGCGCCCGCACGCTGTTGTTGATCCACGCCGGCAGCACGCTGTCGGTCAGTTTGCTGCCCATCACGCTGCGGCCCATCACGCGGATGATCTCGTCCCGCTTGACGGGGCGGCCTTCAGCGACCCAGTTCTTCCAGGTGGCCAGGGCGTTGTAGAGATTGTTCTCGACGCTGGTCTGGGGCGACATGGCCGCCAGCAGCGCGGCAAACCGCGGCGCATCAGGGCCGAACACCGCGCTGATGGCGTCGGCCGAGTTCTTGTACCACCCGCGCTTCGCCCGGCCGGCGTAGGCCACCGCCGCCATCTCCTTGGAAGACGGCAGGTCTTTCATCACGTCGAGGATCTTGCCGGCCGCCAGGTCGGTGACCTTGGCCTGCTCCTCGGGCGTCAACGCCTTGAGCAGCTTGCGCACCGCCGGGGTGACGTTCTTGACGCGCTGCTCGAGCACCGCCGCCTTCTTGCGGTACTGCAGCGCGCCGCCCTCGACGCGCATGTCGTAGGCCTGCCAGCTGCTCTTGGCCTGCATGCGCTCGAGCATCGCCTGCATCTCGGCCGGCGTACCGGTGGCGTAGTTCACCCACTGCGGCTCGGTCACCGGCATGGCCGGCACGCGCTTGCCGGTCTCGATGCGCGACTGGGGCCCGAGGATCTCGGGCTGGATCAGCTGGTCGCCCAGCATGATCACCTGGCCAGGCTGCGTGCCCTCGAGCCGGTCGAGGTAGCCGCTGAACCCAGCGTCCAGCACGCGCGACTCGAACCCCAGCTTGCCGCCCGGGCCGGTCTTCAGGCCCAGCGGGTCGAGGTTGCTGTCGTAGACGTTGGTCAGCTGGGCCCGGTGCGCGCGGCCACCGACACCGGACTCGGGCGTGATGCCGGTGCCCTTGTCGGCGTAGAAGTACGCGCGCTTGGACAAGCGCTTGTCGGCGGCGTTGAGGTACTCGTCGCGGCTGCTGCCCTGCAGCCCGGTGCCGAACAGCGCGGTGCTGATCACCGGCCGGTCTTCCTTGCTGAAGTGGTAGCCCTCGACCGTGATCTCGCCGGGCTTGCCTTGGCCCATCACCGTCTGGCCGCCCGAGGTCGCCTCGCCCACGACCCGCACGGGGTAGCGTGCCTGCATCTCGACGGCCGACAGCCCGAGGCGCGAGCCGTAGGCCGTGAAGAACGAGGCCAGGAAGTGGGGCATCGTCTCGGCCACCGCCGGCCGGTAGCGGCCCGAGGCCTTCAGCTGCTCGGCGTACATCGAGCGCACGGTCTCGTAGTCGTTGCGCGCCTGCTCCTGGTCAGCGGCCTGCTGCATCACGCGCTCGGCCTGCTGCATGAGCACGCTGGCCTGGCTCTCGGCCGCAGCCTTGGCGCTGGCCTGCGACTCGGCGTCGGGCGTCATGCGCGCGTTCTCGACGAGCACCTGCTCGAGCGGAGTGCCCGGCGCAACGGTCAGCACGTCGGCCACGGGGATCGCCACGGTGGTGTCGATGGCCGCCGCGGTGGCGATCTCGTTGCGCACCGACTCGGGCAGCGCGGCCAGCACCTCGGGCGCCAGCTGGTTCAGCACCGCGCCGTCGACGTGGATCACCGCGCCGTCGGACATCTGGCCCATGAGCTCGCGGAACTGCTCGGGGCTGCGCTCGCGCAGCAGCGCGCTGCCGGCGGTCTTCAGCTGCTCGTTCAGCGCGTCGGCGAACTTCTGCGCGTCACCCTGGTCGCGGTCGCTCCGGGCCTTCAGGTCGGACACCTTGTCGGCCGCCGCCTGGGCGCTGGACACCGCCCCGCCCGCACCGGCGCCGCCCATGAAGGACGACACGACGCCCTCGAGCAAGCCCTGGTCGGGGTTGTAGGCCAGCAGCGCGGACAGGTTGCTGTTGACCTGCTGCAGCGCCTCGGTGCTGCCTTCGCCGAACACCGCCTGCGCGATGCCCTTCAGGCCCTTGCCCTTGGCGCCGAGCACCTTGTCCACGCCGGTCTTCTCGAGCACGGCGTTGACGATGGCGGTCTGGGCGACGGCCTGCGTGAAGTCGGCGTCGCTGATCTTCTGGCCGGTGCGCTTCTCGAAGTCGGCGGCGTTGCCGGCCTGCTCCATGCCTTCGAGCCAGCCCATCATGCCGAGCGATCCGCCCGACTTGATCGCCACGTACAGCGACGGCACAGCCTGCGCGATGAACGCGGACCAGTAGGCAGGGTCGGCCACGACTTGGCCGAGTTGCCCCAGCTGCCCGGTCTTGACCGCGTTGGCCAGCGCCAGGTCGGCGTTCTTGGCGAGGGTCTGCACGTCAGCGAACGCGTCGCCGAACGTGGCGCGGTCGGACGCCAAGGCGTCGGTCGCGCTGCTGATCCGGTCGGCCGCGCCGGTCGTGCCGTTGAACAGCTGCGGGCCGACGGGCAGGCGCCCTTCGCTGATCAGGCGGATCGCGTCCTGCACGCCGCGCACGGGGTTCAGGTTGCGCGGCAGGCCGGTGCGCTCAAGCTGGCCGGCGGCGTAGCCCACCATGCGCTGCAGCGCGTCGGGCGTGCGCCAGATGCTCTCGGAGATCCCGAGCACGCCCTGGCCCACGCTGGCAGCGGCCACGGTGGCGAAGCTGCTCTCGATCTTGGCCAGGGGTTCGATGTCGTCGTGGGCCAGCGGCGCGATGTCGGGCCGCTTGCGCATGGCGGCGGTCAGCTTCGGGCTCGTCTTCAGGCGCTCGTCGGCCTTGTCCACCGCGGCCTGGAACTCGACGTCCTGCAGGTTGCGCAGGACCACGTCCTGCGGCACGCCGTACTGCTTGCCCAGCGCGTTGGCGCGGGCGGCCTGGTCGGGGTTCTGTTTGACCGCCAGCGACAGCACGCTGCGCACCGGCGGCGCGTCTTCGGGCGCGGCGGTGCTGGGGTCGAAGGATGTGTCGGGCTTGGCGGTTGCCGGGTCGAAGGTCACTTGACGGGTTCCCACTTTCCGGCGCCGAGGTACTTGGCCCGCGCGCCGTTCTTGTCCACGTACACCTTGCCCGCGGTGAACGGGTCGTTGGTCATCGCGCGGCGCGCGTCAGTCGGCAGCTTGTAGCCGACCTCCTTGGAGTCCCACAGCACACCCTTGTGGGTGACGTGGTCCATCGCCAGCGCGTCGTTGATCTTCTGGCGCTCCTCGAAGGTGGGCTCCTTGCCCGTGCGCTTCAGGTGCTCGTTGTAGAGGTCTTGCGCGGCGGCCTTGAACTTGCCGGCGTTCTCGCCCTTCAGGTCCAGCGCCGACACCGCGGCGCCAAGCTGCTGCTCGGCCGTGGCCACCTCGGGCGCCTTCTTGGGGTCTTCGCGCTTGGTCTTGAAGTCGATCAGCTTCTCCATCTCACCGGAGGCGAGCTTGGTGCTGTAGGCGGCAAGCGTGACCTTCTCGCCCGCAGCCAGACGCGTGCGCAGGTCTTCGTACACGGCCCAGTCGGTCTTCACCGGCGTGCCGGATGCGGCCTGCTTCGCGCGGTCGCGCAGGTGGTCCTGCAACTGCACGCGCTCCTTGCCGTTCATCTGCATCAGGACCGACTCGGGCACGCGCTGGCCTTTGCCGACCATCTGCCAGGCCCTGTCGCTGGCGGCGGCTTCGCGCTCCTGCTCGGCCTGCTTGACCAGCGCGTGGTTGTTGCGCACCTGCAGCAGCGCCTTCTCGCGCTTCTCGGGGTCACTGATCTCGCCGGCCTTGGCCAGCTGCTCGGACAGGGGCAGACCTGCGTGCTTGGCCGCGAACTGCGTGGCGAACTGGTTGTCGCCCTCGGCCTTGAGCACCTGCTCGACGCGCGCCTGCGCGGTGGCCGGGATCTCGCCCTTGTTCGCCTCGTAGTAGGCCCGGGCCTTGGCCGGGTCGCCCTCGACCATCTTGGTGATGGCCGTGAGGTGCAGCGTGCCCAGCAGGCGCTGCTGCTCGGACTGCACCATCTCGGTGGTCCAGCCCTTGCGCGCGCCGGTGCTGGCGGCGATCTGGCGCACGCGCGCCGCGGCGCCCGTGGTGTCGCCGGTGTCGACGCCGAACTCGATGCTGCTCTGCGCCGCCGCCTCGGCCGACTGGTCGGCGAAGCGCTCCTTCTCGGCGTTGACGTGCCCGAGCACCGAACCCAGCGCCTGGTCGCGCTTGCGCCCCAGCGCCAGGCCGACCCGCTGGCGGGCCAGCGCGCTGCCGACCTGGGCGTAAGTCTCGCGGGCCTTGTCCCACCACTCGGTGGCCTTGGCCTCGTACTCGCCGACGTTCTGGCCCTGGTACTTGCGCCGGTTCTCGGCGTCCCACTGCAGCCAGCCGGCGGTCACCTCGGTGTCGATGCGGTTGGCCTCGGCCTCCACGTCGCGCTGCACGATCTTGTCGACCGCGTCGCCGACGGCGCCGAGCCCTTGGCCGACCGCGCGCAGCCCGCTGCTGACGTCAGGCGCCTGCTGGTTGACGGTGCGAAGCTCGTTGGTGCGGACCTGCGGGCCGTTGTAGACGGGGATCTGCGGCACGGGTCAGGGCCCCTTGTTCGAGTACCACTTGCTGGCCACCTGGCCGCCCGTGCTCAACAGCGTGCCGAAGGCCTGCAGGTTGCCCTGCCTGGCCGCGGCGTCGCCCTGCGCGCGGGCGTTCGCGCCACCGGCGCGCGAGGACCAGGCGTCGCGCGACGCGTTGAAGCGCGCGGTGCTGGCGTCCGTGTCGCCAAAGAAGTCGGTCTGGTCCTGCAGTTCGGCGGAGGTGCCGACGTTGAGGTCCAGGCCCTTGGCGGCCATGCTGGCGCGCTGCGAGCCCTTGAGCGTGCGGGCCTGCTGCTGGATCTTGTTGGCCTGCTCGTCGCCGCGCCGGATCGAGTCCTTCGCAGCGTACTCGGCCATGATCTGGTTGTTGCGGCCGGTGGCCTTGGCGACCTGGCCTTGCTGGTAGGCGCCCACGGCGCTCATCGTGCCGCCGATGGCGCTGGCCGCAAGAGCGATGGTCGTTGGCTCACACATTGCGCATCTCGAAAAGTTGGAACGGTTCGCCGGTGACAGGGTGCGGGTGCGGATCGCGCAGCACGAACCCCATGCGCTTGAGCCAGCGCACCGACACCGTGTTGCCGGTGTGCACGGTGTTCACGAGGTGCGGGTATAGCCGCAGCATCTCCCGAATGTAGCGTGGGGCCAGTCGGGCAAGGGTACGGCGGTTGGCCGGTACGGCGTCGGTGCCCAGCAGCCAAGGCACGCCTCGCGGGTCCATCAGGCTGATGGTCAGCGGCGCGATGCCGAACAGCGCCGCGGGCTCACCGTCGACCTCGGCGCAGCGCGACCACACCGACATGCTGACAGCCTGGCGCAAGACGGCCCGAAGGTCGGTGTGGCCGGCGGCGCTGCACTCGGCCACGTCCTGCGCGCGCATGCGCGTGGCGATGAACTCGACGTCGCCCGGGGCGACCGGTCGGATTTCAACGCGGGCGTTTTGCATGTGCTACAGTGCAGCTTCTAGCCGGTTCGATTCCGGCTCGTTGGCCGAGAATGGACGAGGGGTTCGACTCCCCACTACCGCCCCGCGCAGGCGGAGCAAGTGCAGTCGGTGCTGCAGGCCCGCAACGCCACCTTCGGGTGGCGTTGTCGTTTCAACCGCCGGGCGCGACATCCAGCGCGATCGACAGCACGGTCAACGGCAGAGGCTGGTCCTGGCGCACGCACAGCGCGCCGTCGCTGTTCCAGTCGGGCGGGATGTCGAAGTCCAGCTGGCCGGTGCGCAGCGCAGGTGGTGAGCCGTAGGGGTCGCTGACCTCGCGCGCGGGGTACTCCACCAGGTCGTCGAAGGCGGGGCCCGCGCGCACCAGGCTGGACTGCGTCACCCGCAGGTGCACGGTGTTGACGTTCTTCAGGATGCCCTGCCCGCCCGCGGCCACGCCCTCGAGGCTCAGGGGCAGCGTCATCAGGTCGCTGGTGTAGCCCAGGCCCACGCTGACCACGCTGGCGGCCACGTCGAGCGTGACGCTGCCGCCGGTGACCGTCTTGCCCAGCACCACTGCGCCATCGGCCAGGATCTGCACCGCAGCGCCTTCCAGATGCCACAGGCCTGTGAGCGTGGTGGTCGGCGCGCCGTCGTAGGTCAGCCCGCTGTCGACGTAGAACGCGTCGTCTTGGTCCACCAGCGTGGACGTGCGCAGGCGCTCGATGTAGCGCACCGATCGGCCGTTGACCGTGCGTCGCACGACGGCGTAGAGCACGTCCTCGAGGCCCTCGCTCACCACGCAGACCGACTCGAAGCTGCCGGCGGTGGTGTGCTGGTGCCAGCCGTAGACCTGCTGCTCAGGCACGTAGGTCATGCCGAGCAGCGTGCCGTCCGAGCGCACGGCCCACAGCGTCGGCACGGGGGCCCGCGTGTAGGCCATGTCGACCAGCGTCTTGCCGGTGAACAGGTGCGGCGACATGATGCTGATGTCGATGCTGGCGTAGCTGCTCGACTCCCAGTTGTAGGCCATCTCCCGCACGCGCGAGCCCTGCGCCTGCACGTAAAGCGCGGACTTGCTGGTGAGCACCGGCTGCACGTCGCTGGCGCCGCTGTAGCCCTGCGGCCGAATCGACAGGCTGGTGGGGGTGATGGCCGGCGCGTTGTCGGCGTAGATGCGGAACTCACCGCCCACCGTCAGCGCGATCAGGTCGGCCAAGGGCATCAGGTGGCGGATCGCGTTCTGCTGCTGCGCGGCGATGCGGAACTGCAGGCCGTCGTCGTCCTGGCTGGGGATGCTGCTGGTCAGGTTGGACTGGGTCGCGTTGCGGGTGGCCCACACCGTCTGCGGGTCGTCGCCCGTGCCCGCGAACCAGCGGCGCTGCTCGTGGTAGGTGACAGCGCTGGGGTAGTCGCCCGCGCCGGTGTTCAGTTCGTAGACCGACTCGGGCGGGGTCTTCGTGGTGTCGGCCGTGACGTTGTCGTCGACGATGCTGGTCGTGGCGGTCTGACCGATGTAGCCGAAGCTGCCGCCGCGCTGCTTGTAGACGTAGTAGCGGGTGGCACCGGCCAGGGCCGACCACGACAAGGTGTTGTAGTTGCCGGCCAGGGTCAGGTTGTTGGTGGCGGTCACCGTGGCGCTGGCCAGCGTCTCGGTCACGCCGTCAGACTGGATCGCGGTCACCACGTAGTTCTGCGGCGAGAGGTTCGTCGGCACCGCCACTGTGGCGACCACGCCCACGCCGGTGACCACGGTGGCGCTGGGCGCGAAGTCGATGTCGGTCAGCGTCCAGTTGGCGGCGCCGAGGCGGCGCAGTTCCTTGGCCGGGTAGCTCGGGTGTGTGATCGTCAGCACGTCGCTGTCCTGAGCGAAGTGCAGCGAGAACAGGTCGGCGGCCAGGTACGCCGTGGCCAGTGTGTAGACACGCGCGGCGGTCGTGCCCGAGGCGGTGGTCGCGTTGCCCCAGCGGTCGGCCGTGGTGAACGTGTTGACGCCTGTGACCGTGATCCGGTGGAAGCGCGAACCGATGAAGACGTCGTTGCCCGTGGACCACCCGTGGCCGGTCACCGTCGCGGTGTTGCCGACGATGCTGACGATGGCCTTGCTCGCCTCGAGCAGCGCGCTGCCGTCGACGAGGAACCGCAGCGTCTGGTCGCCGAACTCCAACACGGAGGTCTGCGTGGCGCTGAAGGCGAACGGGATCACGCGCACGGCGGTGGTGCTGTCCTCGACCTCGACGCGGTACTCGAAGCCGGTGCGGCGCTCGGCCGGGCCGTGGGGCAGCGTGCGGAAGTTCAGGCACCGGGTCAAACCGGTCTGGTACTTGGTGAGGTCGATGCGCCCGTAGAGTTCGGGCGTGATCTCGCCCGAGGCGAAGGACCGCAGCAGCGTCTTCACGCACGCACCCGGATGTGGTCAGGCGTGTGGTAGACGTGCTCGGTGCTGGCGTTGGCGTCGCTAGCCGCGGCCTTGCCCAACATGCCGAACGCCCGGCTGCGCAGCGCGTCGCCCATCTTGATGCCCACCTCGCCCTTGACGATCGCGCCGGCCAGGTAGCTGGCCAGCAGCATCGACAGCGCGCTGCCGAACAGGGGCGAGAACTTGGCCGTGTCGGTGACGTCGCGCCGGTACAGGAGCACGGCCTCGGGCTCGTGCGTGAGGATCACGCCGTTCTCGATGTCGAACTCGCGGCCCTCGTTCTCGTCGACCACGCTGGTCAGCGTGTTGTCGACCCACAGCGACTGCGGCCACAGCACGTTGGCCGTGGTCAGCGCCAGCACGCGCACGGGCTTCAGGCAGTCAGCCGGCAGCGCGTAGGCGTAGGTCCAGATGGTGCTGGGGTTGGTGACCTCGGCCAGCGTGATGCGCGTCTTGCTGAAGCCCCACGAGTGGGCCTCGATCATCTCGCGCCTAGCGATGGGGTAGAAGCGCGCGCAGTAGCCCGCCTCGACGCTGCCGTCTGGCGGTGAGATGCTGCTGATCTGCGCACGCGCGCCGACGTGCGACAGCGCGGTGTTGCAGGTATCGACGACCGAGGCCATGGCTGTGCCCTTGTGAGAAGGCCCGCGCGTGGCGGGCCTTCAGGTTGCGTCAGGCCATCTCGCCGTCGTCGGGTGTCGGCGGCGGCTTGACCTTGCGTTCCTTCACCGGCGACGCAGGCGGAGGCGGCAGCGGCTTGTCAGCGCGCTGAAACCACGAGCCCTTCTCCAGGCCCTCGAGCAGCTGGAACTTCTCGCCGGCCGTGTAGATCACGGTGCGGGAACCGTCGGGCGTGGGGTAGTGGCCCCGTGACAGGGCCACCGCCTCGCCGACCACCTTGCGCGCGGTCGGCACGGTTTACAGCACCTGGAAGCCGGTGGCGTAGGTGCGACGCACGCCGGCCGGGTCGGTGGTCAGGAACGCGTCGAACTGACCGGCGGTCAGCGGGCCGCTGGCCACCGTGTACCGGATGCCGACGTAGCGCTCGTACAGGCCGTGCGGCAGGCACAGCGTCACCAGGCGGGTGCCGGCGGTGGCGAAGGCCGCAAACGCGATGGCGCCGCTGCTGTAGTGCACGGTCGGGCTGGACAGGCCGACGTTGTCGTCGGACTCCAGCGTGATCGTCAGCGTGGCGTCCGACCCGGTGTCGGTGGCGGTCACCGCGGTCTGCACCACCAGGTAGACGTCCTTGTTCGACTGGCCGAGGTCCAGCGACGAGTTGGTGGTGGTGTAGAGACCGAGCGAGGCGGCCGGGCCGGCAGTGGACAGGATGTCCACCACGTTCTCGGAGATCGCCGTGCTGGTGACAGCCTGGCTGTTCGAGAGTTCAAATTGAGAATCGACGTACATGATTGGTTCCTCGTCAGATGTTGCGGGCCGTGGCGCTTAGGTGATCGGCGACTCGGTCAGGTCGATGCGATCGACCGTGCGAACCGGCACGCCCATGAAGCGCACGCCGCCCTGCTCGACCCAGCCGGTCGTGACCGCGCCGTACTCCTGAGCGGAGGCCTGCAGCGACAGCACGTTCTGGTTCTTGTCCATCGCCTGGATGGCCAACATTTCCTTGACCGTGCGGT